>JAVSCE010009863.1:0-211327 GCA_032199065.1 Smutsia gigantea
GCGCGGGGCGCGCGGGACCGGGGGACCGGGGGACCGGGGGCGCGCGGGCGGCGTCCAGTGCGTGCTGGTCGGCGACGGCGCGGTGGGCAAGACGAGCCTGGTGGTGAGCTACACCACCAACGGCTACCCCACCGAGTACGTTCCCACGGCCTTCGACAACTTCTCGGGTGAGCGGCGGGGACGCGGGCCTCGGGGAGGCAGGGCCGGGCGGGCTGGAACCCGCCGGGCAGAGTCCAGGCTGCCGGGCACCCGGCTGCGCGGGCGCCGCTGCGAGTTCCCGCTGGAAGGGGGCGCGCAGGTGCCGTTTCCTGCGGCGCCGGGGGCCGGCCCGGGACTTTGCGGCTCCGCTCGCAGAGAGTCGCGGAGAGGGCTTGGGAAGAGTTCATTTAGCGAAGATGGCCCTAGCGGCGCTGGTGACGCCTTACGTTGGCATGAAACCTGGACGGTGAACACGGTTTGTTCTTCAGTTCTCCTCCCCTGTTCCCACGGCGGCCACAGGCTTTCTTTTTGATTCTTAGTATCTTTTCAGTATCTCTTTCCTGAAGCTACGTAAAGCTTTTATGTGGGGTGCTTTCGTAAGTGGCTTGCTGGATGCCATAAGAGAATTCTTTACCTTGAGTTTTCACGTCTTTGTGAAAAATCTTCAAGAGAAAGTTAAAATATACAGAAGCTTAGTGTGAAACACTCTCTCTTGCTCTCAAAATGATTGCTTCCTGACCTCTTAGAAAGTCGTGATGTCAAGGGCTTGCTTTGTTCCATCTCAAAGGTACCTAAGATAAAATAATGCTAATGGGTTTCCCACCTAAAAGTGTTTTCCCTCCCCCTAACAACCGGCTAGTAGAAACCTCTATAAGCAGCTCATAAAGTTGTAGGGTGCTTAATGCAAACGGAAACCTCCAAGCTGTGCCCTGATTCAGGCCCCTCCAAATACCCCATCCCCGTGAATGGTGGAAAGGCTTTGTCTTCTTCCTCTTTTCTTTTTAATCCTTCCTTTGAGCTGACACGGAGAGATAAGCGGTGCCCTCTTTTATAAACAGGACAATTCGGGTGGCCTGTCTTTGCTCATGTTCTCAAAACAAGGTACAATTTTACGATAAACCCTGAAGTCTTGGAACATCTCCCAAGGGAAAGCAGAACTATTTGTGAGGTTTTTCCACCAATTTAAACTGCAGTGTTGGTGCCCACTTACCCCCCAGTGTTATTTTTAGGTGTCCTGCGACTAGTGTGACAGGAAAATAAGTCTTTCGGGGTTGCGAGCAAAGCCCTCCCGGGGTGCCATCAAAGGGCTCAGAAATTTGCTGCCTCATCTGTGGCAGTGGAGTGAAGTGCAAGCCCTGAAGGGTTTGTGTACAAAAATGCCTCTGCGGGGGCTTCTGGTTTTAAGGAAAGTCTAATTCATGACAGAACCCAACATAGGAGCTGGGGTGAGGGTGGTGGTGCAAGTGGAAACTTACTACTGGGTTTAAAGAAGCCCCCTGATAGCTGTTCTGGTCTTGTTTTTAAGCTGTCGTGTCTGTGGATGGGCGGCCTGTGAGACTCCAGCTCTGTGACACCGCAGGACAGGTCAGTATCACGTCACCGCTCAGTGCTGGGAAAGGAAGCAGCCATTCAAAAGCCTCCAGACAGCCTCTGCCAATAACCGGGTCGTACCAAAGCCTTCTGAAGGAGCCCCATGCCTGCTGGGGCCCCTGTCAGAGGGCCGGGGGCAGGGAGTCAGCTCTGCACGAATACACCAGGGTTTGGCCCAGCTTTGTGCGGGCAGAACCGGGGGAAAACAGGGTGAAGGACAGGTTCTGATCTTCCTTACTCTCTGATTTTTATCAGAAATTATCAGTGATGTTTCGTAATCATTTTTCAAAGTAAATTGGTGATCTAGTGATTTTAGCAAAGGTCAACAAGCTAAATATTTTTAAAATTTACTCCAGAAAAAGATGAAGTTTACATCCGTGTGTAATAATGTTTCCCTTCCTAAGCTGTGGTTTCATTCACTAGGGCCACCCCACCCTTGAAGTAGATACAGTGGTCCAATCTGTCCTAAGCTGAAGGAATGAATGAATGGGGATGTAGTCTTTGGAAATCGTGAACATTTATTCTTGTCTTGAGGGCCAGGCACTTGGATGAGACACCCAGGGAGGGAAGGAGTTTCTTCCACTTACCTTGGCCCCCCTTGGGCTGGTGCTCATCCCTGAAGTCTGGCTCTCTGTGAGAGCCCAGGGTGCCATCTTTTGAGTTTGCTGAAGTGACAGTTAATAAAAAATATGTAGACTCTCCACTTGCTAAAGTTAGAGAAAGTGCTGGCAGGGCCTGTGAGCAGGTGAAAGTGCCTGCCTCACTTCCCGAGGTGGTGTCACATGACCTGCATTTAAGAAGAACTGGACTTTCCAGTGTCCCCAAGTGCCTCTTCCAATCCAGGGCTTCCAAGTTGCTTACCTGCTCTGGGACAGCATATTCAGAGCTTTATTTTTCAAGCCCCCAAGGGACTCAAGACCAGGCAGCCTTGATCCCCTGCTGAACGCGGCTTGGCTGTGGCCCCTCGGCAGGAGATGTAGCCTGCCTCTTCTGTTCTCTCCTTGCCCAGCCAGGCCACCAGGGCACCTCAGCTTCCCCTTCATCGGGAAGCACAGTCTGTATTTTATTGCCTGTGGAAGCGAAAAATCAAAGAACACAGGCTCTTCTAATATTTAACCTTTCTGAATGCCCTGCTGGTATTTATAATTAAAGCTTAATTGCTTTGTATGAAGTGAGCATGTTTTTCCCGCTGCGGGTCAGATTTTCTAATCTGTAAAATGAGGGCAGAGTAGCTCCCTGATGGACACAGGCATTCCTGCTGCAGCAAGAACGGGCTTCTTAGCCACATGAGCATGAGACAGAGACAACATGAGGAACTAGAAGGCAGGGTTATTCCTTGCCCCTGCCCTCTGGGGGCCTGCCAGTAGGTGCTGGGTTCTCTGAGCAGTCATGGCTTCCTGAGCCTGGCCTTTAGCCTAGCGCCTGCACAATTTCTGGCACACAGTAAGGCCCCCAGTTTGCAGCATGATGCATGAATGAGTGGGGTGCTGGGTCCTGGGGGTTGCAAACTTAAGTCGTGGGCCTCCCCCTCAGCTGACTTAGCGTCTGTAGGGAAGATGAAGCAGCTGCTGGAAGTGGTGAAAGAAAGCAGTGAAGTCACGGAAAGGAAGGCAGCGTGGGCTCGAGGGGCAGGACAGGTGGCTCCTCCAAGCAGCTTTGAAAGAGGAATAGGACTTTTACCAGAAAAGATTTGTAGAAATGATCTTAAATTATTAAGGACCATATTGATTTTTTTCCTTACTGTGGTCTGTTTAAAAGTCAGGGAGGCACAGGAATCATTTTAGAAATGTTTTTGTGAAAAAAGTTCATAATTAGTGGAATCATAAAGGTTTGGTGCAGAACTGGTAAGCTTTAATTTGTGTGGAAATTAGTTTTCTAAGTCTCCCAACAATGTTTTCCGTGGCGATACTCCGTATTTCTTAACTGACGAACCGGTCAATAAAGTATACCTTCTTATGTAACGAATGAGCCATTCTCTAAAGATTTGTAGAAAACCAACTTCAAAAACTATTTATGAAACACTGCCCAGCTGGCAAGGTAAAGTCAGTTCTTCTCCAGCTCCCCAGGTATCAGTCAGCATCTGTGGCGACCATCCGCAGAGATGGCCAAGGCACTGCTCCTTTCTTGCCTGTCTCCGTCCAAACCTGGTGAACAGCCTTTCAGGGACTTGATTTGACGCCAGCCCTATGTCCTCAGTGCTGCCCCAGCCCGTGGGGTGCCCCTTCCCTTGCAGTGGTCCTCAGTAGCCTCGTGGGGTGCAAGTGACTTGGGCAACCTCACTTCAGACTGGGAGACATGAGCCCAGGAAGCCGTAACCTGGCCGGAAGGCAGGTTGTATATGGAATTCAGAGCGAAAATATGGCTCTCCTAGCTGAGTGAAAAACCAGAAATTGCTTCCTGTGCCTTTGGGTTTTCTTGCTTGGGAGGGTAGGGGAGCACATAAGATGTTAGAAGGAGTTTTTAACACTAGGCTCCCAGTCTTACTCAAGTGAAAATAGATGATGCACTGAGACCTTGAGAAACATAACCTTTGGCTGAGAGAATGGGCTATCACCGAAACAGGAGGGGCTTATTGTCGCACTACCAATAGAGATGAAAATTCTTCAGCCTTTTGACCCTTGAGGCACTTAGAAAAATCTTTGTACTTTAAAAACCAAAGGCCAAAAACCAAAGAACCTCTCAGGTCGCAGCTTGACCGGCACTACTAGCCAGCCCCCTGTCTGCCCTGCCCTGCCCACCCCCAGCCTGAATTCTGTCCCTGTTTGCTGCACACCTGGCAAGCACTTGCGAATCACTGGGCCTCAGAACACGTTTCCTTGAGGGTGTGTTCCAGCTGGCCTTGTCTCCCGTATGTGTGTTCCATTTATTTCAGCAAATGTATAAGGTTTCTGGTCAGGCACTGAGCAGGAGGGTTCAGTTTCTTTGCTTCCCCATCTCCTCAGCCGGAATCTCAGGAGGTCTAGCGAGCCAGATTTCCAAAGCCTTGTCACGAGGCCTGGATCCTGTGCTTGCCTTTCTTTTTATTGGTAACGCAACCTCAGATTCCGGAGCACGGCCAAGGGTGACTGCCTTCCAACAGCAAAGTGAGCTGCCCACGGGGGCTGGCTTTATACTGGTCTCGGTTTTGTGCTGTTTCCTTTGAGGTCTCTGAAAACAGGGGAGCATTTCATGAGAAGGTTTTCTGAGCCGGGTCATAGCCTACCCAGTTAGTTTCTGTGTTCTTTCAGCATGAAACTGGCACTGAGAGAGCTAAGTGATTCTTTTTAAACTTTCACTTTAGAAGACTGATGGCAGTGACGTTCCAAAATGGCCATATGCACTCCTGAGTGCAATTAGCTGGTTGACTTTAATATTATTAATTGATGTTTTGCCCCACAACTGAAATATCAAGCCTCAAGAGAAAAAAGTGCATTCAATAAAACAGGTCCAGGTTTCCTTTATACCTAGAAAAGGCCAGGGATACAGAATAATGTGCATGTGAATAGTAGTCTGTAAATAACCAGAGTACAAATGAGTAACAGAAACCTGAGTTTCTTGAGCTTGCTTTTGCCCCTGGAAAATTATCTGTCACATTACACCTGAGGATGGCTGGCACCCCCAAATAGAAATCTTAAATTAAGGGAATGAAATGATGTAACTATTTCCCTTTGAGAGAGTTGGGTGAAAGCCTTTAGTTAGCTGAATGTGGTGCTGCAGAGACTGCAGGGTGTGTGGTGTCAAGAGGTGCTGATTTGGAGACAGCTGGCTCTACGAGGCCCAAGGCTGTGTCTGTCTGTCCTCTGCTGAATCCCCTGGCCCTGCACAGGCCTGGTGTCCAGCGTGTATCTGCCGCAGAGACCTCAGCAGCATGGGGCTTGGCTTAATGTAGTCAACTCTGACTTACCTACCCAGTTCTCTGGGTCCTAAGAGTAGGGTTGGTATGTGCTTCCCAGGTTCTTTATCTTCCCCAAGCAGCATGACTGGGGACCTCTGGTATTGGCAGAGAGAAAACAGAGTAAGAGAAAAGAAAAAAAAAGAGGGAGAAAAAGGAGATAAAGCAAGAAGAAAAAACAGGCCTAGCGATCAAGCATGAGACTACATCAGCCAGTGTCGTAAGGGACACTGAGAGGCCCAGGTTCTCTGAGCTGCTGAGAGAGGGTCCAGCCAGAGGTCCTCAGCTCCAGTTCTGGGTCTGTCCTTGTGTCTGGTTAACATGACTCAGTGAGGTATGGGCCCTGACAGTGCCAGGGTATGCAGGTGGGATGAGGTGGGCATTGTTCAGCCCTGTCATGAGGGCAGGCCGGGCTGGGTTCTTCAGAGGAGCTGTGTTGACAGGCTGGGGCTCACCGTGGTCAGGCTGGAATCTGGGGACCAGTGTGGATGGTGCTGTCCCAACGTTACAAGAGTAGCCAGAGGACCAGAGTTGAAAGAGTAAGTCTGGGTTGCTCTGGGCTGAAGGCTAGCTAAAGTAAGTTGTATTCCTACAATCCATCTCATTGCAGTACCCTCTCTGTGCGAAGTTGCAGGTAGGTCATGAAGGTCCATAAGAACATTAAACACATTTGGCAGATTTCGCCGGGCTGGGAGCATGGGGGCCGCTTAGGGAACAACAGGACCCTTCCTGAGACATGGGCTCTTTCTTCCAGAACCAGTGGGCTTACCTGCCAGACCCTTCCCAGAAAAATGTTAAGACCCCTTTTTTGCCAGTGAGAATTGACTTAAAAAATAACTTTGGGATATTTTGATTGGTTGCAGGACGAGTTTGACAAACTCAGGCCTCTCTGCTACACCCACACGGACACCTTCCTCTTGTGCTTCAGTGTTGTAAGCCCCTCGTCATTCCAGAATGTCAGTGAGAAATGGGTGCCGGAGATCCGATGCCACTGCCCCAAAGCCCCCATCATCCTCGTGGGAACTCAGTCGGACCTCAGAGAAGATGTCAAGGTCCTTATCGAGTTGGACAAATGCAAAGAGAAGCCGGTGCCTGAAGAGGCGGCTAAGCTGTGTGCTGAGGAAATCAAAGCCGTCTCCTACATCGAGTGTTCGGCCTTGACTCAGAAAAACCTCAAAGAGGTCTTTGATGCGGCTATTGTCGCTGGCATTCAGTACTCGGACACCCAGCAACAGTCGAAGAAGTCTAAAAGCAGGACTCCGGACAAAATGAAAAACCTCTCCAAGTCCTGGTGGAAGAAGTACTGCTGTTTGGTATGATGCTGGCAAGAAATGCAGGAAGCCTATTTTCAGATGAAATTGATATTAGGAGCTATATTAGCTGACGCGACTCCTTTGACTGTGTAGAATCTGTATAGAGAACGTGTGTATATATTACAAGAGGAGTTCTCAATTTACGTAGTCTTTCTTGCCTTTGATTTTCTTGTTCTTTGAGCTTAGGGATGAGATACTTTTGCAAGGTGTTCTTGAAGTAAATTAAGCATTTTTCATCCCTGAAAATGTGTAGCTCTAGACTTCTGTATTAATTTATATCTACTATGACACCCTCAGATATGGGTGTCAGGAATGAAATTTTGCTACATTATAACATACAGAAGGGCAACAGAAGAAATGGTATGGTCAACCCCCCCTTCCCCCCCCGCTTGCATTACCGGCTTTTTAATGCAAGTGCATTATGTACACAGGCCAGCTGTGGTAAGAACAACTCTTAGCTTTGATACCCCATACTTTAAAAAAAATTTTTTTAAGGAGGAAATACCTAAGAGAAAATGAGAGGTATCTGCTTACAAAACCTCAAATCAATCACTTTTGTCATATACTCATACGCAGTTGCTTAAGATTTAAAAACAACCAACAGCAAAAAAAAAAAAAATCCCACTAAGTCTATGGCATTGTGTGGACCAAAAAGAAAAAATTGTTTATGGGGTTTTTCATTCTTATACCAGTTGTGGTTGACACTGTATAAGTGTAGCTCCAGCACCGTCCATAGGGAATAAAACCACTGCTAATCATTAGCTCTTCTGTTTTCCCTGGGGAGGGATTTGCGTTGAGATCAGAATGTTACATTTGCTGTCGGCACACATGTACCAATCTGCCCAAATCCCTGGTAACTAGCGCACCAGGGCGCACCTATCTGGATTGTTTTTAGACTTCCCCACTTAAATCGTCCCATCTGCAGGGAGGTGAACACTCTTGAAAGACCTGCAGCAAAATGTTTGTGGAACCTCAAATGTACTTTTTTCCTGACGTCGGCTGAAATGTACTGCTTCGTACACACACACATACGTAGATATGGCTGTATTTGTTGCTTGCTTAAGACGGTTAAGCAGTTAATGGGAAAAAGGATGATCACCAAAACAGTAGTGAGGGAAGCTTGGCTTCCTCTTTCTGTTAACACTTTTTGAACAGCTCTCTTTTTTATTATACCCTAGATATGATTTTAAGTATATCTTAGCACATTTTTGAGAGCATCTTAAAATGAAACATAAACATCTCTTAAAGCCTGTTTTAAAAGGAATGTCTCTTGAAACCAGTTAAAACAACCAGTCAAATCCACGGATGCCTTTCAGAGAGCTGGCAGCAGAAACCAGCTGAATGTCAGAGGGGTCACGGGGCCTGCTGCGGCCGGCCAGGAGGAGCCCGGTGTATGCAGGGACCCAGTCAGAAAACTGCACATTTGTGAGATATTCGGGTTCTCCCAGGTGGCACTTTTTAGGGCTTAATCTTCTGGAGGAAAAAAGTGCCATATCAGGGGAACAGTTTTACTCTGTGATGGTTTGCTTCTGAACTGCCGGAAGGTAGCTGAATGCATTGAATCGTAATGTCAGGCTTGCAGTGGGTGAAGCAGATGTACCCAAAATCAATTCAATAACTAGAGAAATCTCTGTAGAGTCACCAGAAAGAAGAGTTTTACCTTTCTGTGGGTCTTGCTTTGTCTTTTTTTATATTTAAGAAAGACCAATTTGTGTTTTTCTATAGAAAAAGTAAAAGATCAGGTTATACTTTAGATTAAGGGCTGCTTGTATTTCTGTTAGTAAATAAAATTAACTAATAATCTTGTTCAAAAACTAAAATACATAGACTGTTTATTTTTTCCATACCATTGAAATTACCAGTCATAGTTACCTGAAATATTTAGTTACAACCTGAGTGAATAAAATTACTTCATTTGTGGAAATGCCCCCGACAGACCCAGTGAAATGCATTCTAAGCTTGCATGCCTGGCCTACCTATCTGCGGGAAGCCTGCTTCCTTCCAGACTGGGCTCTGCCCGCCCTGGTGTGCAGAGGTGGGGGCGGGGAAGAGTTATTTGACTGGTAAGTAATTTTCGACGGTATTTCTATGTTTAAGCAAATGTCATGGAGTACATTGCAAAATAATTTTTAAGACAGAACACAAACTTCAAAGGTTTATGATGTGACAGTGTTATGTGGCCACTCTTGGTTCTCCTGGGAGGGGCCGTCCACCCCCTCTGCCTTTAGGGGCACTGTTGGGAAGCTGTTGACAAAGAATGCCGGTGTGGCCGAGTTCAGAAAGCTTTCCTCAAGTGGTTTATTTTTAACCCAGCTTGCTACAACCTGTACCATTAGTGCTAAAAATCTATAGAGGGTTGACATTTAAAAGCAACAGCTTTTAATGTGTTGCTGTGCTTTATAGAATAGTAAAGGTATGATTGTACTTGAGGTTTTCCTCATTTTTCTTTCTTTGTGAAAATAGAGATATGGGTGGAAATATTTTTAAATGTGTGTGTTTAAGCTAACTATAAAGTCGATTCACTTCAAAGCTCAAACATTGTTACACTTAGACTTTGGTATTGCAGCGGATGTTTTAGAAGAGTTGTGTTTTAGAAAATGCCACTTTTATACTTCCCTGGTGTGGGACACACTAGGATAACAAAGTGCTTTCCCAGGATGAGGCTAATCCACTGCACCCCAGATGTGCTGGACCCTGTGATTTCCCCAAAAGTGGGAAACTAGACTGCATGATTTATGGTAGTAGAGGGGAAAAAAGGAAAAAGAAAGAAAAAATGCTATTTTAGCTTAACTTCTACAGTGTGGGCTGGTCACAATTAAAAAATACAATATACTCCAAAACTGTTTCCTCTTTTTACCATGTCTGTGGAAATGAACCTTTTGGAATGTTTTTTGTGCTTGACAGACTTAAGAGAGCTACCCAGGTATTCCACAAACCAGAATGAGACAAGGTCCTCTCCCCAGGTGGTTGTAACCTGGTGCCTTACCAAGTTGTGCTTTCAAGTGTAAATGATACTGGGCAGAACATGGTCCTTGAAAATGCTATAAATGAGGTGGTGTGAAATAAATTCTGACCTATGGATATGACTGCATTTGCCTTTCTACCAAAGAATGTCACTGGAAATGAGTAAAAGTTCAGCCACGTCAAAAATGCAGGTTGGTTGGGCAGATCACACGTGCCCCCAGAGGTGTTTTAGGAATGTCCCCAACCAACGTCAAATGCTTATTCAGCATGAGAATTCCGGTGTCCAGGCTGATGTAAGCCCTCTCTGGCTCTGCATCTGTAATGGATCACGTCAGGTGTCCCCATGTGTTGGAAGAAACACTGTCTGTGGATACAGAAGTCCAGACCCAGAACACTTCAGGGGTGATGCCACAGGTCAGTAGACCCAGCCTCAATTTCCTTGTGTCAACAACACTGCCTCTCTGCCTCTCTCATCAGGCTACCTCAGTCCCAAAGGAGAAAGCGTGGGCACATGTGGGGTGAACATCCGGGATCTGTGACAGCTATGGAAGGATTAGATGTCAAGGATGCCGGGACTTTCACAGTGAAGGCCGGCAGGGCTCAGGGTCCTCCTCTCTTAAGGACACTGGCCAGTGTCCACGTGTTGTGTGTGAATTCTTCAGGCTCTTGCATCCAGCTTTCTTGTCGTGCCACAGAATGCAGCCCTTACACCAGGGGATCCAGGGAATATGTCCTTGGGGGACAGGACCAAACTGAGGGGCCAGATGTCATCCCGTGCCAGCCTCCAGGGCGGACAGCGCTCCTGTTCACTTTGCTCCCCGGGATGTCTCTGAGGCCAGGCTACCAGAGGGAAAATGGGATTTTTCACATCCAGTGAGTATCAGCCACAACACACCGGCATGCTATGGAGAGCAGCTAAGGTTCCTGCATGTTGGCACGCATCCTACCGCACTGAGGGTGGCTCCCCCTGCCTGGCCTCGACAGGTGCCTGACTCTACCCCAGAGGGACCTGGAAGTCTTGCCAACCTGGCCCAGCTTGTCCCAGTCTTGGTCGCCTATCTGAGACAGGCCTGCCCAGGATACGCTGATAGAGTGCCCAGTCTTTTTAGAGGAAGTCAGGGAGTGTTTTGTGGAGATCTTTATATGACCTGAAGGAGGTGAGGGAATAAGAAATATCTGGGAGAAATGTTTTCTAACAGGAATAGCAGGTGCAAAGGCCCTGGGGCAGAGGAATGTATCTGGCATGTCCTGGAGGCCAGTGTGGATAGAACAGAAGGGGCACAGAGAGGAGCAGGAGATGACCTCAGGGAGAGGATGGTGTCAGGGAGGAGAGGAGGTTGGGGAAAGGATGAGGTCAAGGAGGCCGTGACTTCAGGGGGTGCTGGTGGAGGCCTCAGGGAGGAGAGGGCTGGCTCAGGAGTCAGGCTGTTAAGGCTTGAATCCCAGCTCTACCAGTTACTCGTTGTGATTCCTTAAGCAACTCAACCTCTCAACCATTCTGTGTCTCAACTTTCAAATCTGTAAGGTGGGTTTCTACCCAGTGGGCTGATGGGCTTATGAGTGTAAAGTGCAAGCGCTTCACAAGATGCAGCAAATGACCACTCTGGTTGGCCTTGTTGACAGAGTCTGTTAATTTCCTTCACAGCAGGACACCCAGTGGATCAACGTACCATGAGCCCCTAACGGCTTTCTTCTTCATATCTATTAAATTTTATGAGGCTGTGCCTTTTATGGATAATAGAACTATCATTTTTCATTTCCACCCATTTTTATAGCATAAGAAGAAAGTAATATAAATTACTCCAGTCATTGCACAGGCTGACTCCAGAACACAGAGGCAGCTTGCAGAGCCCGTGGGGCCTCCTCCTGCTGGCCGAGGGATGGGACCCGCAGCAGGGAGCTTGGGGGCTGGTGTTCACGGTGGTTCGGTGGGTCTGGTGAGGCAGCAAAGGGCGTTGCGTATGAAAGTCAAGGATTACCTTCCTGAGGTGTCCCTTGACTGTCCTCATGCAGGCAGTTCTTGCTGCAGGTGAAAGCCATTTTTAGAGCCATGGTTTATCACTCTGATTGACCAACCCAGTTTCCCCTGCGATCCCACATAATGTGCAGTCCTACCAATAAAACCAAGTCTTGAAGAGACAGTCTGCATATGAAAGAAGCATGTGGTTGGGAACCCGGCCTTCATCTCTAAAAACAGGACACGTCCTGGAGCAGAATACCACACTTGCGTTCATTCTTCTCCTGAACGTCCCACAGGTGTTTCACACAGAGCTCACTCGATGAGTTTCTTATCACTGCTGAAACAAATTACTGCAAATTTAGTGGCTTAAAACATTAGATCCAGCGGCGAGCCATCTGAAACGGGTCTCATGGGGCTAAATCAAGGTGAGGACAGGGCTGTGATCTTAGACTCTGGGGCTCCGTCTCGCTCCTTCCAGTTCGACAGCAACCCATTCCTTAGCTCATGACCGTCCTCCACCTTCAAAGCCAGCAGCGGGCCACAGGCCTCTTTCACAGGGAGCCCTCTAACACCGATTCTTCTACCTCCTCCTCCGCCTGAAGAGTCCAGGATCCTCTCTCTATCTCAAGGTCAGAGGATTAGCAGTTTTGCCCTTTGCCATGCAACCTACATCATCACAGTGTCCATGGACATCTTTGGGGGCCTCTCTTCTGCTGGGTGCACTCATCTCCCCGACACCTGCCCCCAGCCCCCCACCCTGGGCTCCTTTCTGCCTCAGAAGCATGGCAACAGCTGTGCACTTGCCCAAACCAGAATCTGCCACCCGTCCAGACGCCCTTTCCTGCGCATTTACATCTGACTGGTCACCAGGTTGGTGCTGTCCTCGCGTGCTGCTCCCACTTTCCCACCACGGCAGGAATTCTCTCTCTCTCTCTCTCTTCCTCTCAGGATTCCTCATGCCTCGTCCTCCAGCCCGGCCAGAAGGATTTTTTTTTTTTAAACAATCCAGGTGTTGTATGTTACTTCACCTCTAAGAAATGTTCAGTGGTTCCCCATTACCTGTTGTATTGGTTCCCAAACATTTTATAATGCCTTCAAATTTTGCAGACCACACACGACAGTAATTATACTTTTATTATTTTTACCAAAATATGGTGATAAAAAAAAAACCCACATGTAACCGGACTTTCACATTGATTGAGATACACTTAACAACACAAGCCTTTCTGTTCTCTGCAAAGCGAGCATCCCTTTGTGCTTGTTTGTTCAAAAAAGGATTTTTGTTTTATGTTCAGTAATGTCTTCAGTTGATATTAAGGCAATCACAGAAGAATCTGCACATAACCGGAGAGCAGGGATACATTATTCTGCAGCAGTGCTTAATGCTCCTGTAGAGTCTGTCTTCCGTTCTTAACTCTGTAACTGTTCAGGGCTTTGTGGCCCACAGCTGAGGGTCTGGAGAAGAAAACCCGTTTTCCTTTCTGGAAGGCCTGCAAGGATTTCTTGGTCTGGAGCTCACCTCCCGTCTGCCTTAAATGTCCTAGCCCTGCTCTACCTGGTTACCCAATGCACCTGCTCACCACGTCCCTGGGCTTTTGTGTGTTTTTTCCCTGAGCTTGAAAGCCTTCCTTCCACCTGTCTGCACAATAGGCCCTTGGGTCTCCGGCTTAATGTCACCTCCTTTGAGAAGTCTTCTGATGCCCCCACCAAACTTGGGTGCTGCTTCTATTCTCTGCAGAGCGAGCATATCTTTGTGCTTGTTTGTTTTAATAGCAATCACTTGCAGCTTCCTTCAGCCTTCTCTGCCTTCCTAACTCCAGAGAGGGTCCCCTTTGCCCTTTATTACTCAGCGAAGCCACTCAGGACCTGGAGGTGGGCTGGTTCTTCCTTCCCTGTGGCCTCTTCTCCCTGTTCATTTGCACATGGAGAACAACTGCTTTCTTTCTGCCAGTTATAGTGAGCAAGAGCAAAACAGAACTGAAAACCAATGGGCAGTCTGGTGTGTGTGTGTGTGTGTGTGTGTGTGGTTAGGGATGCTATGATCTGTGATCAGTAGTTGAGGGCTAAGGTGAAGATTGTCTTTAAGAATGTGAAAGTCAGGGAGTTTCAGGGTGTCCCCTTCACACCCAAGGCAAACTGTTGGAGGAACCCAAAATGGAGCTAGGAAAACCATCTTACCAAGACAGACTGGCTTCAAGTCCCAGGGACCTTGTTGATCATCTGCCTGGGCTCACAGCCACGGTGAATGGACACCACACAGTGTCATCAGGAGTCCCGGTCAGACATGGGAATAGAGAGACTGTTGGCGGGGCCCCCCCAGGCTTAGCTGGCTGGGCAGGGATAAATGTCACAGGTAGGTCACTCCTAGTGGAGTGGATAGTGGTCAGTGACTTTGCATTATTTCCGTGTCCCATTGACAAATGCATCTCTCATGTGGGATAGATGAAGTCTTGTTTTACCTTGATATCATTAAGCAGTTAAAGGTCCCATCCCTCGTTATTCTGAAGACTCCACAAACTGCTTTATTATGATTTGGCATCTCAGGGGGTCCTGAAAGGAGGAGGATGCAGCGGTCGTACCAACTACCTGAAATTCCCTTTGCAAAGACAGTGCTTTCTCATTACATGAGTAGAGTGGCTTCTGATTAGGGTTTGGCCTGAGTTGGGGAGGAAAGGTACCCCAAATGCTGGTGAATATTTTACATCTTTGCCTGGTTTTGCAGAAGATGGAGAAACATTTTCCATAAGGGCTGTTTTTATCATTTCCTCCCAGACAGCTAGAGGTGTAACATTAATTTAACATCTGGTGATTTTCACTATGGAAAGCATTTCCAGAAGGGCACGTGTTCGTGCAGTGCAAGCATCCCGCTCTGGAGTGTCTACACCGAAGCACAAATGGAACCCAGTTATTCTAGTGTGTCTCCCAGTGCCCAGGCTTTCTGGAGTAGCACTTGCATCGCTCACACTGACAGATGCTGGATAAACGCTGTTTGGGGTTTAACTTTAAGAGAAGTACTGTATTGTACGTGGTTTGTGGAAGAGAGAGTTGTATGTTTCAGGAGCAAATATTAAGACTGACATTTTACACGGCAATCAGGAAGCCTGACTTCTCTTTGTGCTTTGACTTGGATCTAGGCTACACCAGACCCAGCTGGCTAGGCCCTAATCCCATTTTGAGTCTGCTTAAGTGTCTAAAGAGGTACTTGTTAGGAATTTAAACTCTAATATCAAATATGTCATTAACCATAGCAATAACAGCGGAAAGAGTCTGGCTTGACTCACCTGAACTCCCAAACCTCTCCCTTCACCGTGATTCTCTTCCTCCATGTGCATTTTTTCTCCCTGATCATCCTGTGTTCTTAGTCTTCATTTTGGAACGAAACCTCATGCTTAGGCCACAAAGGTCGGAGGGGGGGGGGTGCTGCACGCAGGCGATTACAGCTTGTTAATGATCTAAACCAGATACAGTCACTGAGAAGTGACTGCATTTATTTGCTCTACACAATTTACCTCCTTTGTCACTTTTTTTCAGAATCTAAGGGATAAGCATGGGGGTGGGGCTGTTTTACATGTTATTCCTGCCCAGGAACAGAAATGGTTTATAAGTGGAGTAAGTGTTTTGGTAAATAGAATAGTATCTGAAATGGACGAACCACATTCATTTATTGAGCATGAAAAATATTTCACTGTTTGGTGTAACCTGTCTAAATCTTCTCTTGATCATGTTGTAATATAAATGAATAAATAAATACAATGCCTCTTCAAATCTTTGGCCTACCAGTGGCATGCATGTGTGGGATTGATTGCTATTATTCTTATTTATTAGAAAGAGAAACAGAAAGATTAACTTGTTAAGTTAAGGGGCTTTGCATGAATTAGTGGTAGAACCATCACTCAGAGGGTAAGCCTGAATTTCCTTTTTACCTTCCGCTTTTACATAGAAGATATAAAAGGACCTTTAACCCCCCAGTAGGTATGTGCTAATTCAATGATCTATTTCTGGATAACAAGCCAACCCATCTCTTAGTGGCTTCAAACAGTAGCTGCTTATTTCTTCTTGTGATCCTGTGGGTTGACTGAGTCACACGCAGCTGGGAACTTGGCCTGGCTGGACTGTCTGCGGGTCTCTCTACCTGTGTCCCCACATCTTTCTTAGCTCAGCTTGAGTTTCTTTACGGGATGGAGATGGATTTGCATGAGTGAATGTGCCGAGAGAGAAGGCACCAGTGTTCTCTGCAAAGAAGCAAGTCCAAACCCCAAGCCCAGATACAGTGTGGGTGGGAGGGGGCAGGATTGCACAAGAACAGAAATACTCTGAGGCATGTTTGCCTGGGGCCTGTGGAGGGGATTAATGTGGGAAAGGAAGGCTCTGAAGCGGCAGGGCTGGCACAGTCCACGGCTCCTGTCTCCCAGATGAACAGGGTGGATCAGAGACATTTCAGTGCAGATGGAGCTGCAGCTGGTCTAGCAGCTAGGACCTCCCGATAATTACAGGTGCATTTGTCGCCTATGTCATGTTAGTTAGGGTCTGACTAGTCACATTGGTGACATAATACGTTGTCTAAACTCTCCACTGACTCTTCCTCCATTGTGAGTGAAAGCCGGCACGCTGCGCAGCGTGCAGACAGCTAGAGGAGATAGACTTTGGATGTTTCCATTGTTTCCATCATCCCCCTTTTCCAGCGAAAAGGACAGATTTCAGCTGCATTTGGACAAATAGAATAATATCGAGCACAGGGTATATGAAGCCCCTTTAAAAACCTTATATTAGAACCGTCACCATGACTGGCAATGAATATGAGTGGCAGTATTCAGCACAGAACCAAACCACTGTCAACCGTCTGTTAAGTACCCCTTTCCAAACCAATGGACTTGGCTTAGAGGACGGCTGGTGTGACTCCCCACCCTGCTCCCTCCCTACAGGCATTTTCATAGGTGCCCCAGGATATAATTTTGACTGGCTGTCATTGTTCTTCTGCCATGCTCTGTCCACGCTTCTGAGACATTAGCTTGTTTTTCTCCTGCCTGCAGTTTGTGATATACCCACCCTTTGGGACTTACGCGAGAGGGATTGCTTTAGGGCAGCATGCCGTGGGAGTCCCACCGGAGGGGCCGCCCTGAGAGGCGTGTCGGGAGAAAAACCTCTCACTCTCTGATACGCGACCAGTTTGGTGAGTGGGCTCCACCAGTTCAAACCTGTTAAAAGTTAAAGGGAAAAAGGGTCAGGGAAGATTCAAATACTACAAAAAAGAGAAATTAATGAAGTTGACTGAGTTTGTTCATCATTTATCTCTACCAAGAAAGGAATTGACCAGGCACCTTCACATATGTGCCAGGGTGATGCTGATGCCTGGAATCCTTTTCCCTCAAGAAATTACTATGCTGGAAAGTCATATAAATACTCCCCCTCTTTGATCTGTTCTACTGAGATTTCCCAAGTTAATTAGCCTCTCTTTGGGAGACGGTGGCGTTATCTCTGACTGACTGAGTAACTGTTAACTTTTTAACAATCAACCATAGCCTTCAACCACAAATATGCCACCATTTAAACAATATACCAATATCATCCATTGGCACAGATGCATCAGTCTCTAAGTACTTATTAATTGGGGGCCTTTATCCCCAAAGCCCTGTGTTTAAGTTCAGGTCTGCCAGGCCTCGAAGAGTTCAGTGATTTAACGCATAACAAATATCGGAAAAGTTACTATGTGAGGGGACGAACGCAATGAGTCATGAGAACTGAATGTTTAGGAAGAAGCTACTCTTGCAGCTTAAATGAAAACAGGGTATGTTATACTTTTTAAATCATAACATTAACATATTCTCATTGTAAGAATGTAGGGAAAACTAGAAAAGAAGACAATCATAGCTCCATACCTGGTAATTTTATGCCAGTGCTTTCTTTCATGCACTTGGGCTTTCTCCTCGCTGTCCGTCTCCCCGTAATCACAGGGCACTTTCTGTACGATTGACCCAGACAGAGTTTATGACTTTGACAGGATCCGCTTAAACTCCCTTCCTACACAGATGGGAAGTTAGGGACTTCCTTGGGATTTCCGACTTGGCTTCTCACTTCTGCTGAAACATCAGTTTTGATTTTTTGCCTTGTGAATGTTCTTTCCTCTTTCACCCTAGTTTGATGCCAAGGAGGGTGGTGGTCCGCCTCTCTTCGGCTTCTTCTGTATGTGAACACCCTGCCCCAGGATTTCCCACCTTATCTGTAGCACCACCTGAGAGGACAACAGGTTCTCACACGGGCCCAGGCACCCGCTGCCCTGTCTGATGGCCTCGGTCACACCGCACAGGCCGTATAGGCAGACACCCCCGTGTCAGCAGCTCCTGTCGCTTATTTCCATGCTCAAGCAGCAGTATAAGAAAAGTCTGATTAAGGCCGACCTGCCCAGCCATCAGCAAGCCTGTGCTGCACGTGAGGAGGTGGCCAACCTGGGGCTCCTATTGGGGGCTTAGCATTCATTCGGCTCTCGTCCCAGAGACTCCGAGCACATCTGGGGACAGCTGTTGTGTGACACTCCCTCCCCCACCCAAAGCGTTTGTGCTGAGAACAAAACACAGCTTCGATTCCATGTGTAGCTGGCAAAATATTCAGGAAACCCAAGTTTTCTAAGAGCCAAGAAAATTATGCAACCACCACGTGGCTCGGCTGCCCAGGGGGCCAGCAGTTAGCGCTCCAGGGAGAGCTGGGCCGTGGGAAGCAGACATTTGCAGTGGGGGGTTGGCCACTGAGTGGGCAGGCGGAGGGAGTCCTTTTCTCTCGCCAGTCGCCGGAGCTGCAACGGGCAAACAAGCATCAAGAAAGGGCGTCTCCACTGCCTGTCGATTGCGGGATGGTTCTGGCCAAACTTGTCTCTGCAGATACTTTCACAAGAGATAGGGGCAGTCGGGAGGTCTGTGACTCTGTATGTCTGCAAGATCCAGAGGCCATGTGCCCGTGTGATGCATACACAGGTTACGCGTGGCAACACTGATGGGCCCGGCTCACGATGACAGCCCAAGAGCAGTCTTTGAAACGGCAGGCCAATGTTTGTCAGTTTGCACTGAAATTACTCACTTCCAAATTGGTTTGGGCTTAGCTGTAAAGGCGAAAGCATCGCTCTGACTGTTTTGTGTATCAGAGACCTAACTAAGGGTCTAGAATGCCTTTAGTAGCAGAGCCTCTCTAGGACAACAGTGTTAAGAGTGGACAGGGTCTCCCACCCTCTTCTCAAGCCCACGGCTCTGCCACTTCACTCCTGTACAACCTGGGATAAGTCACTAACTTTTCTTCGTCTTAGCTTCCTCAGTTAAAAAAAAATCCTCCCTCAAAAGAAGCTTTGAAACTAAAACAAAGGGGAGAACCAGGAAGGCGTTCCAGATAAGAAAACCTCTCATGCTTGTTATTATTTCAAATAACTGCCAGGCTTCTGAAACGCATCACATAACTGGGAATTGAGAAGCCTGGGCTGGCTAAGGATGGGGGTTAGCTCCACTCAGTTTGGGGTTCCGGCCAGGCCTGGGATACAGTCACTGGGTGGAGTACAACTGCCTCAGTGCAGACACTCTCTGCTCTTTGGAAGCCAGACCATACGTCGGGGGAGTGGGGGAGGCCCATTGGGGGAGGGATGTCTTTGGGAGACAGAGGAGATAAAGGGAAGAAAAAAGGTGGGTGGCACCATGAAACGATGCAGATGGGACAGTCCCAGCCAACCCAGGGCGCGGCTCCGGAGCATAGGTGCCCTTCAGAGGGTCCCTGTGTCTGGCAGGAGTAGCCAGGCTGTCTCTGCCCTGCCCCATCAGCTAGGGGGGTGCCCGGGAAGAGGGTGGCCTCAGCTCGAATGGCTGCCTGGTGACTAGAGGCTGTCCGCTCCCTGTTCCTCCCAGCTTGGCCGCAAGCTCTACCTTGGGGCAGTGGGAGAGCTGCCCCATGGCCGCCACGCCGACGAGGTGAGTGTCAGATCTGAGAGGTCCATGTGCTCACAGCTCTGTCATGGTCTGTGTTGGCCTCTCATATGTGCTTACAGTGTTTTAAATAATTGTATGTAAGCATCAAAATAACCCTGAGTTCGTTTTCATTTTCTGCCTTTGAAAAGGTGAGAGAACACTTAAGCTCAGAGAGTAGCTTGTCCAAGTTTTACAGCTAGAAAATAGCAGAGCCAGGGGATCTGAATGCATGAAATAAAGCTATCGTAAATGCAGGGTAGAAACTTTCAAAAACAGAAGATATACCTTCAGTTTATCCAGACCACTGCCTGGTCGCAGTGTGTGGTGGGACAGAGTGGAGATGGGCCTCTGCACTAATTACTTTAACACGTGACAGACGACAGGAGAGTGTCTGGTTGTGGAAGGACTCGTCTCCTCATGCCCCTGCCTCCAGGATGCTGGCTGGAAAACCCAGCTCACGGTACGTTAGCAGCCCGTAATTGGGAGGGAGTAGAGGCCTCAAGAGTTGACCTTAAAACAAACAAACAAACAAAAAAGATGGACTGTATTTTGAAATAAAACTAGCAGAGCTAATTCTGCCTGTAGCGTTAGCAGTGATAAATAAGCTGACAAGCTTAAGAGTCCAAATTTGAAAAAATACTGGGTGGCAGAAAGTGTCTTCCCCAGATGCCTTATGTAATTCAGATTTACTAAAGAGCTTTAATTACCTTTATCCAGCCAGTTGGGGCAGATTTCCGTGAATGATGAAGATAAAACCACGAGGTCCCGGGTCACAGGGACATGCGTCGGCGACCGCCTCCATTTCTGGCCCCGGTGGCCTGCCTCTGAGCAGTCACTGTACTTGGAAGCTTTACAGTCCCCTTTGAATCTGATAAGATTCCAGGTAACGTCCTCAGAATGCCATCCCACTGACCTGGACAAGGCCTTTCAGATCCCCAACTGTCTTTATCAAACTGCCAGCTGGAGTCCTGGACGTTCTTTCATGCGGTCACGAAGCAAACGGCTCATTTAAGTTTATCCAAAGCCCATTGGCAAACAGTGGGAGAGGAAACCTCTTTCTCATGACTTCCGAGGTGGGATTTTGGTAGATCCATAGAGAGCAGACGTGACCTTTAAACATGGAATCCTTCACTGTATTTTGCCCAGCTCATCCTACTATTCCTACATGTCCAATATCGAGAATAGACATCAGAATACGTGTGCCATGGGTTCAAGTGAGGGCAAAAGCATCGCCTTAGTCCCTGCCGGGGTGTCTGTCCAAACGTCCTTCTGGAGCTGCAGGGGTGGTGAACAAGTGCTCAGGCCCCAGGACGGGTCTGGGAAGCCGGAGACCGAGGCGTTGGAATGGGCTAACCTGAACTTGAGGGTGGTGTGAGAGGGCCTCCGATGTTTCTATGCAATGTTTGGGATGTATTTACACTCAGAACTTATCTGTTGTCTGTCTGAAACTCAGAGTTTTTTTTGACTTGGTATTTTATCTGGATATGATCCATATTAATTTGTATTTGGAAATCCCATGTTTCATACGGCAGCCTTACCTCATCACAGTCTCCAAAACCAAAGAATGGAGCCCAAGTGTCAGCGCAAAGGGGCTGCACAGAAAAAGCTAGATCGTTGTAACCTGGCGACACGTCCATCAGAGGTTACAGATGAAAGGGCTCTGCAGTTGTTGGAACATGAAAGTCACTGAGTGACTGAGATGCACGGGATGCTGTGTGGCAGGGATGGATGGAGGCAGAGCAGTCACTATGCAGGGGTGTGTAAGAGGGAGGCAGCCTTACTTACCCGTGTGTCCCAGCTGAGAAAACTGAGAGTGGGTGACCTGCCCCAGGAGACGTGATGCGCTGGGGACTTGAACCCCAAGAGCCTGCCTCCCTAGGCCTGGCCTTGCGGATCTTGGTACTCTGTTTAGGAGGGCTTTCGTCTACTTGTAAAAATAAGTACTTAAGAGAAACTGTTCTGAAAACGATTCCTTTGTGCATGAGTTGGAATGGGTTAATGGAGAAGAAAATCAAACTTTAGATTTGCCCTTAATATTTAACGATTAATAAAAGAAAAACATTGTTCTTGGAAGAGGGTGTTTTCAGGAAGAGTTATACGCAATGTGTTGCTTATTTAAAAACAGAGATGATGAACGTTCTGCTAGTTATAACCCCTTGTACCCCTGGTTCTCTGTTCATAGATTCAGGAAGATGCTTGTGGGGCACATGGTGTGTGTCAAGTTCTGCACTAGACACAGTGACGGACACGGCATGCATGTCCCCGCTCCCGGGAGCCGGCGTGTTTAATGTTGGGCTCAGGTTAGATCTGCAGCTGTCTTCAGAGCCCCAAGCTCCCTTCGGGGTCCCCCGCCTGACCCTCCAGGCTGGAGGCAGCCTTGCTGATCTCTAGGGCCTCTACTGCGGCTTGTTGTTTTCCTTGACCCTCTTCTGACTTCTCTAGATATCCTGTCATTTTGTCTCTTCATTTACCCCTTTAACGGTCATCTCTTGCCTGCTGGGACACGGACTGACACAAACTTCATTATCTCCTCAGTGATGCTGCTTTTCAGATTGTCCATAAAATTGCATGAACAAACAAAGCTAACCAAAGTCACAAACACTAAAGCATGGGGTACACGTGGGAGAAAGCGAAACTAAAATAACGTGTACGCTGACGGCGCCCCAGGGAGAGGCTGTCACGGTGAGCGTGGCGTCCTGGCATCGACCCAGCGGGACCCACTGTAGAACTTCTCATGTGCACATTGTCAGCGTGGGGATCGTGCAGGGGCACATTAACCATTGCTTAACTATACGGTGCACACATTTCTGTAAATACCTATTTGATACACAGGTACACATATATGTCTCAATCCATAAGACCTCAAATACCTGATTAGGTTTGGCAGAAAAGAAATCACCCTGGTCGAGTGACAGCTATGTTTACGCAAACATATTTTGAGCTGCTTTAGGAGATTTCCTAAAAAACAAAGACATGTCAGAAAAGAAGATTTTACTGTTGTGTGAGGGAAAACTCCAACAGTGTGAGATCCAAAAAGAATTTACCGTTTAGCTACACCCTGTTTATGAGAACCACTTGATTTCGACTTTTGGTCATTTGACCTACTTTGGCCCTTAAAAGAAAGTTTCTTGAGTTTAATAACATGGCATAAACAGATTTAAAAAGATAGTTTACTAGGCAGTCTCTGATAGCCTCTCATAATGTGAGGCTTGTGATTTGATTTTTTTTTTCCCCCTTATATGCTAAGAGTTGGATTTTAAAAAGCCTTAATAGAAAATGGATTCTTGACAGAAATATCTAGGAGTTAGTAGTCTTTTGCATTTCAGGGGGGTGTAGGATTAGAAAAAGAAAAGCTCACAGTGTGTTAATATATGTAAAGCTGTTCAAACACTGCCTGGCTCATAGTAAGCGTTATATTTGTGCCTGCCAGCACTATTATTTTACTTTGACAACATCTTTTCGCACTACGGGTCTAGGTCCACTGGGCCTGGCCACTGCTCCTCTAACAGTGGGCTCTGCTCCATATCCCAGCGACACGACCCCCACCCCAGGCCTTCTGCAGCGTGTCTGGCTGTCACTGCACATACATCCATGCGGAGTTACACCTGGTCACCCCTTCTGCAGAGCCCCTGAAGAGATCTGAAAGAAAAAGCAGGATTTTGCTTTAACAGCTGCAATCAAGGGGGAGTTCCAGGGGCCTGGCCTGCGCAGCTCCCGGATTTCTGGTCCTTGGCCCAAGGTGGTGGTGGGTTTCCGGCAGCTCCACTGCCTGGGCCCCAGCAGGACACACAGGGCCCCAGAATGGTCGTACGCTGTTCTTCCACAGACTTAGACAGAAGATGGAAATGAGGCTGAGGGAAAATTAGCATCAGTTTCTAAATAAAAAGGAAGTAGCGCTTGTGGTCTGGCCTGACCTGACAGCCAGTTAGAAATGGTTACCAATGACCTGAGACTAAGCTGGAATGCAAATGCTGTGAATTAGTTGTCTACATTTAATGATGCAATAATTAAGTTGAACACTTCTCTTTTGCATTTTTATTTCCTCAAAATATTCAACTCTCTGTAACGTTCTCATTAGCTTGTTTGCCATTTTTACAGAGTATAAGACTTATTATTTTTTGGTTAATGTAAAGTGTAATTAATATTAATTCATCACTGTAGTTATACTTTTTAGATATTCCACTTGTTTCAATGGAGAACACCTGTGTGATTTCTAAATAGAGGAAAACTCAGAAGAAGCCAACTGTTTTTTTCCCGCAGCGTGTAAACCTTTCCTCTTTTTAGGTATGGATCCATGTTTTTTATTAAAGTAAAAGCAAAATAAAATGGAATTGATCCCTAATGAGCTGCCTTAAAAAAGAAACTTGCTTTTTATTTAAGTCTGCTGAAAACAATCGCCAGGCAGAAAGAAACCCTGCAAAAGAGAATGCATGATATCAGTTTATTTGGACCCAGTTCCACAGATGTTTGTTGGTCATTCATTAGGTACCCAGGCAGGATTCCAGGCTTTGTGAAATCCAGAGATGACTTGAGTAGCTGTGTCCCCAGGAAGCTCGCAATTTCTTCCTGAGACAGGAGACACGGGGAAGCGTTCTAACACAGGGTGAGGAGTTCCGTGGATGCAGCCCTGACTGAGTGCCTGAGGACGCTGACAGTCCCTTCAGAAGGGGCCTTGCTCTTATTTGGTTACATGTCCGTCTCCTCTGATAGACTAGATACTCCCTGAGGACAAGGACCATGTCTTCTCAATCGCTGTGTCCCTACCAACAGGGAACAACTTTTTTAAAAATGGGAAAAATAGAAAGAAAGAGATGAGAGGGGGAGAGAGGGAAGGAGGGGCTAAGGAAGGAGAAATGTTCATAAAGGAGGTGATTCTGGAGCCAAACATCGAAGGGGGAGTATGATTTTTTTTTTGAATTGGAAAGGAAGAGGCAGTGATGAATTCTGTCCAGAATGGGAAAGGAGTCAGCAGGGATTCCATAGAAGAGGTGACGTGTGAGCCAAGCCCTGAGGGGCACCAGGACCTGCCCCCTTGGAGAGGAGAACAGAGAAGGCAGAACGGACAGAGCGACACTTTTATAAGGAAATAGAGGTGCTCGGGAAATGGGTCCATCAGGCCCGTCTGCAGTGTGGGCTAGATGCGGGGAGGGAAGGGGGGTGAGTCCAGTGGCGGTCTGCGGACTGGGCTGTGCAAGGCCGCGGCTGGTGGAGCAGAAGGCTTTTCTTGTAGCATGAATATCAGGCCTGGTCTGATTTAGATATTGGAGGGGAAGAAGGGAAGAGTAAAGAGAGGCCAGGAGGTTAACCAGGGTCCCTCACGTGGCCCAGACAGCAAGTGCCGAGGGTCTGAGATGGAGATGGGCCATGGAGCGGAAAAGTGACTCATGTAAACGTTTATTTAAACTGAACAAAAAGAGGCACACGCCGTTTCCAATCACAACACTGCCCCAAGAACTGAGCTGTGTGTCACACCAGACTCTGCTTCTCAGATATGGTCTCTCGGTATTGTTATGAGATTGACAACAGATGTAAACTCTGTATTCCATGTGTAAATAGCTTGCGGCCAGGAGCAACCAAAGATCAAATAAATGTATCAACCGCAATGAGAAGGAGAAGGGAAATCAAGTCAAATGATAGGCCTCGTGTTCTTCAAAGCAAAGCAGAACAGCCAAGAGGATGAGCGCCCCTTCTCACCTCATGGGCAACGCCGAGTCGTGTGACCACAACCTACCCGCAAGGGAGGCAGGCGCTGTAGTCCCACAGTGTGTCCGGGGTATTCACTTCCACCCGTTGGGTCTGAAGCTGAGCCACTTTCCAGGCTCCTGGGCTGGGAACCCTGAGCTCTGCAGTAGCTAGGATCTGAGTTTTTCCTCTGCCCAGCCTGGATGAGTCTCCTCTGGTCTGGCCTGGTTGGTCCCCAACACAAAGTCCCTTCTAGTGTACATCACTCCTGACAAGTTGGCCTGGCCCCAGGAGGGCACTGGTCAGAGACTGTGACCTGAAAGTTCATTGGAATTCACCAGAATTGAGCTGTGAAGGTGGGTGGCAGCAGAGCTGAGGAAGCCCAGGACGCAGCCTGGCCTGACGGGGACACAGGGAGGGAGCTGGGCTGGTGGGGCCAGAGGGCTTGGCTGGGAAGCAGTGGGGGTGAGGTGGAGGGATGTGGTGTGGACTGTGCAGGGCTGGGTGCCCAGCACAAGAGCTTGTGCTTGCTGAGCAGAGCAAGTTAGGAAGGTTGGTGGAGGGGGGGAACGCAGGCACATCTTGCGTTAGGAAGATGGATCTGAAGATGGTACCCAGGAAGGGTCATGGCAGACTGGTTAGAATTCGTCATTTGAGAGCTTGCTCCCCATGGTCACTTAAATTACCGTGAGCATGACCCAGGAATTCCACTCCTAGGAATTTACCCTAAGAATGCAGCAGCCCAGTTTCAAAAAGACAGATGCACCCCTATGTTTATTGCAGCACTATTTACAATAGCCAAGAAATGGAAGCAACCCTAGTGTCCATCAGTAGATGAATGGATAAAGAAGAGGTGGTACATATACACGATGGAATATTATTCAGCCATAAGAAGAAAACAAATCCTACCATTTGCAACAACATGGATGGAGCTAGAGGGTATTATGCTCAGTGAAATAAGCCAAGCCGAAAAAGACAAGTACCAAATGATTTCACGCATATAGGGAGTATAAGAACAAAGAAAAAAACTGAAGGAACAAAACAGCAGCAGACTCACAGAACCCAAGAACGGACTAACAGTTACCAAAGGGGAAGGGACTGGGGAGGGTGGGTGGGAAGGGAGGGAGAAGGGGGAAAAGGGGCATTATGATTAGCACACATAATGTGGAGGGGGGGCACAGGGAAGGCAGTATAGCACAGAGAAGACAAGTAGTGACTCTATAGCATCTTACTACGCTGATGGACAGTGACTGTAATGGGGTATGTGGTGGGGACTTTGATAATAGAGGGAATCTAGTAACCACAATGTTCCTCATGTGATTGCATATCAATGATACCAAAATAAAACAAAACAAAAAAAACAAACCTATGAAAAGTTTATTAATAGAGGAAAATTAAACTATCAAAAAAAAAAGATTCAAAGGAAAAAAAATTTCCATGAACATTCTGGTCTAGGAAACAATCAAAAGAAGTTCAAAGTTGTAAGTGAGATAAAAGGTGTCAGTTTTAACTCCAAACGTGTTTATCTATTGA
This sequence comes from Smutsia gigantea, assembly GCA_032199065.1. Taxonomy (NCBI): domain Eukaryota; kingdom Metazoa; phylum Chordata; class Mammalia; order Pholidota; family Manidae; genus Smutsia; species Smutsia gigantea. Next base: position 26,830 of record JAVSCE010009863.1, read on the forward strand.
ACACGATCTGTTCTTGAGATCTGTAAGACCATTTCCCGGGGGCATGTGTGTATAGATGTTTTGTTTATAATAAGCGGCTCCAGGATAACTGTTCTCTCTCCTCATCCGGTTTTTTTTGGAAGCTCTTTATAGCCCTTATTTCCATGTCCACTCCCCCGGAAGTAACTGCACCTTAGAACGGCTCACCGGGTCGCTTCTGTCTCCCATGAACGGGTAGCGAGCTGGGCTGGAAGCCAAGATCATGTAATTCCATGTTTACAAAGGGCCTTGTTGCGTCTGCTGGGCTGAATCACAGTTTGCGGGCCAGGCTGCCCTGTGCGCTCACCATGCCCCTGGGGGAGTCTTGTGTTTGCCGGTGTCAGGCCTCTAATCCACGCCATTATGTTCTCATGTCCTCGACCTGCCACTGATTTCTGTTTCATGAAAAAGTCATTTCATGGAAGAAAGTTGGTTCCTTTGCCATAAGGGTGCAGTCACTTCTACAGCAAATATTGTAAAAGGCAAGTAGAAATTGGGTAATAAAGTGACAAGGGCTTGGGGGGTGGGGTGTGATGGCCCTGTGTCTCCCTCCCAGATGCATCCACACAGCATCTGGGCATTGTGCTCAGCTGACTGCCTCTCTCTGCCGAGAACCTGGCTGCTATTTCCATGTACTGCTGTTTAGGTAATATCCATATCACTGTTCTAAGCACTTTCTTCCTTTAAGAGGTTTTTATGGTGTTTGTGACAACAGTCAGGTACAGTGCATGACGTGAGGGTAAAGAGAATAAATAGCTTGCTGTTAGGTTTCCAAGTATCCCTTGCTTCTTTTTGCCATGGCTTGATTTTGTGTTGTTTCACAAAACATTAGCATATAAAATTCAATTTGGCTTTCTTCCTTCCTCGATTAGAAGTTCATGAGTTTCACTGGGATTTGGTCCGACTGCAGGCTATTTCTTTAGCTAAATAAAAGTTTCATTAATTTTAGTGATCTCATAATTACAGCTCACGGTAGACTCTGGTGTGAGCGGGCAGTGACATGTTTCTCACTCAGTTTAATCTTTTGTGTTTGCCTTGGAGATGGATGACATGGCTCTGTTAATACATACAACTTCATGAATCAGATAAAAACAGCATTGAAGACTGGATGCTGTCTTTGTTCTCCTCTCTGTTCTTAAGATACCCAGAGGATGCTGGGCAGTTTGACAGGCTGAAGTGCAGCAGAAAAATCATGGTTCCCTTGCCATTTCTTTTCATAAAAGAAAGGATTTTAAATCCATGATATGAATATGTTTAAAACACAGATAATTCTTTGCTCTTGCTGGTAGCTTTTAAGACAAGTAGAAGATATTATTGCTCTAAATGGCATTTGAATTGCATAGCTAACACCTAATTTTATCTATTGCTTTATGGTCTATAAACATTCACAATGATAGCTATACACACGGCATGGGTAGAGCTCACAAATATTACATCAAGCAAAAGAATCCAGACCCAGAAGATTATATACTATATGATTTATTTACACAATAATTACTTATATAAAAATAGGCAAAACTAATCCGTGGTGTTAGAAGACCAGCAAGTGGTTATCACTGGGGGGCATGATGGTGAGATGGGTTCTGGTAATGTTTCTGTTTTTGACCCTGGGTGGTGGTCATATGAGCCTTTTCACTTTGAATTAGGTCATTACCAGCGGTGTACCTTTTTGTAAATAAGTCACAATTCAAAAAGTTTGTAAGATGACAAAGCTTCCCACCAAAAAAGAAAAAGAGGGAGAGAGAGAGAGAGAGAGAAAGCATATTCACATAAACGATTTCATTTAATTTCCTGACAACAGCCTGCGAAGGAGGCATGCTGGCTCTTAGGGCCCCCTTGCCAAGGTGCTGTGGATCATGGAGAATGATCCTTTGCTCCTGAGCTGAGAAGCACCCAGCACACTGGTCTTCTGAAGCAGGTCCAGCCGCAGCCTCCCCTGGACCCTACCTGCCGGTGGGGCCCACCAACTGGAATGTGCCCGGAGAATCAGTCACAGGGACGGGGCTGGGAAGCTCTCCTGACACTGAGTATGCATAGATGAGAAGGAAATGAGTCCCACACCACGAGCAGTCTTACACTTTAATAGGAATAAAATGGAGACATGAAATACACAGTTCCAAAGCCAGGGGGACATGTCGTTGGTCTGCTTGCAAGTGTATATGGCTTTTTCTCTCTTTGTCACCCTGGACTTGGAAACTGTCACAACTGAAGGTGCTCACAAGGGTGGGGAGAAGAGCTGAGGAGACAGAGCATTTTCTTCTTTGGGAGGATCGTGCTGCATCTCTGGTCACTCTCTCCCAAGGAGGGTCTCTTCTGACTGTCCCCTTGGAGAGGACCCTACTCCTCCTCACCAGGAACATGCATGTTAGGCCTGTCACCGTTTATCCTGCGCTCACTCAGAACCAGCCAGCCACAGAGGTTTCTAAATATACTTGCTCTGAGGACCGAGGATGCCCGGTGACCTCTGAAGTACAGGAACAAATTAAGTTAAGAAGGTTTTCTTTATTTGCAGTTCCATCACATGAAGGACCAAGCGGCATTTCTTCCACATGCATGTTACATGTTTTTGACTCTTAAATTTTGACAGGCTTCCAGTTAAATTTAGACAGTTGAACCCATGCTCCATTCCAAAACCCCAATAAATAATAAATGTAGCGGTGAGCAGAGAAGACATGAGACATCAGCAAAGGTTCGGCATATGGAAGCAGATGAATGGTTAGTAACCGATGAGTGGGGCAGAGCAGGCAGAAACATGCACGTCTGCAGAAGAGGGAAGCGGACGGGAAGCAAGTCCTGAGGGCGGAGGCCCCGGTACCTCAGTGTGGGGGACTGACTGTGGGGTACGGAACAGGAGGACTGCACGAAACCTGTACGAGGGACAATTAGAGGCACCCCTTCCCGCTCCTGCCCCTGCCTCCTCCATCAACCCATTCTGCTGAGGAAGGAGAATTCATTCTGCGGAGAAAGCAGCCGGAGAGGCGCTGGACTTAGCCATGAGAGCAGAGATAGGGGTGAGGTACCCTACTGAAAAGAGGGAGCGTATGTGAAATCCTATATCCTGAATGGGTGCAACCTGAGAGAGAGGTGCAAAGGCATGAAAATGGGCGGTTCTCCCAGGGAGGCAATGGGGAGCATCTTTTTTTTTGTTTTTATGTATTTCATATTTTATTTTATTTTTTGACTTTAACACCCACTGGTACATTTTGTAGTTTAAAAAAACAGGTACATACAAAAATGAACAAATCTTACTGCACAGCTTGGCAACTTTTGACATGTGTATACATTCGTGTAACTATCACCCAGATGAAGATATTGAATATTCACACTAATTTTTTCTCCTTCTTCAGGGATTTCACCCATTCCCCTGCTTCCCTCCATGACAATCACCAGTGTTTTCTCTGTGGCTGTGAGTCTGTTTCTGTTTTGCTTGTTTGTTTGCTTTATTTTTTTAGATTCCACATATAAGTGAAACCACTTAGTATTTGTCTGTCTCTGTCTGACTGATTTCACTTAGCATAATACTGCCTAGGTCCATCCATGATGTCACATATGACAATGTTTCATTCCTTTTTATGGCAGAGTAATATTCTGTTGTATATATGTACCACATCTTCTTTATCTCCATCTATCAATGGACACTTCCATGTTTTGGCTATAGTGTGAGTAATGCTGCAGTAAACATGGTGGTGCGTCTATCTTTTCAAATTAGTTATCAATCAGTGTTTTAATGCTTCACTTCCAGCAGACAGAGAATATCACCAGACACCTCAGGAAAGTTTTTCTCATGAGTGGCAAGAACCAAAAGGTTAAGAAAAGGAACGTTGAAGAAAACAAGAGACAGTGTTGGAATTTTGCATCCATAAAACAAGAACATCATGCTATTAAAAAAAAAAATCTTTTGGAGAACACTACTGAAAGGGCTTTTGAAAAGTAGAACGATAATAGCAAAAATGCAAACTCAAAAGAATGCTTTTGCTTGTTACCAGAATAAAATTGTGTAAACCATCACAAAACCTAAGCCCAAATGGAAAAGGACCCCCTGTGAGCATCCGAATCCTTGCTCCACAGATTGAGGCAGGTCAGCCTCTGCTGGATACCTGAACTCAAGTGTGGAGGAATCAGCGAGAGAGCCACTGAGAAGGTTTCTGATCTGCAAAGGGCTTCTGCAAACACAACCAGGTCATGAATCAACAAAGGCCTAAATAGGACCATGGATCCTCACTGATGTCCTGGGCAGGCATTTGAAGCCACTAGCACAATGTGACTGACAACTAGTGTGTGAGTTTCCTCTTGGTGCTATAACAACCAACTTAGTGGCTTAAAACAACACAATTGTATTATTTTAAATATGTCCCACACTGGTCTCACTGGGCTAAAAATCAAGGCAGCTTTCCCTTCTGGAGGCTTGAGGGAGAACCTTTGCCTTTGAGCATTTGCACTGTTGGTAGAATTCAGTCCCTTGCGATCGCAGCACTGAGGTCTCCCTTTCCTTGCCGGCTGTCAACTGATGGTCAGTCTCAACGCCCACATTTCCTGGCTTGTGGCCCCCTTCGTCCATCTTCAGGCCAACAATGGTGGGCTGAGTCCCTCTCAGTCCCAAATCTCTCCTACCTCTTCTCCCATCTTCTCATTTCTCTGACATCAGCAGGTTCTTTACTTTTAAGAGCTCACGTGATTAGACTTTGCCCACCTCGATAACTCAGGATAATTTCCCCATCTTGAGATCTGTAAATTTAATCACCTTTGCCCTGTGACATATTCACGGGCTCCAGGGATTAGGGTGTGGACATTTTTGGGGACCATTATTCGGCCTACCACACCTAAGAGCACGTTCCCTAAAGAGACTTCACTGAAAACACGATCATACCCACATCTCAGGCTGACTCTCTGGTTGTTTCTGTGCTGCTGACAAATGTGTGGCTGGTGACTCAAAGCATAAGTAGAGGAGACGTGAGGAAGTCACTTAAGAAGTCAGATGTCTGGTAAAAAAAATATATTGCTACAACCCAGACATACGAGCGTCTGTCACTTTCAGGTGACAGCACGTGGAAACCAGGCGCTAATCGAGATGGGATGGGCTGGCTGCTCGCTGCCTGTGCTGACAGGGCCTCTGTCCATTCCTCCAGGGCGTCGATGCTGTTCCAGTGGGTCAAGTGGAGACTGGTATTCTAAGAGTAGAGATGGGGTTCACCTTTGCCGATTGAAATCATTACCAAGGAAACACCTGTCAAGATGCTTCACTTTAAGCAAAATTTAGCCTCATGAGAGTGTGAACTTCAGCATCAAATATGTGTCCATCAGACATCTGGTCACAGCAGTCCTGGCCTTTCCTCCCATGGAAGCTGCCAGCCTCTCTGCACAGGGGATATCAGAGCTGGCCCAGCCCTGGCTGCATGGCCGTGGGGCTTGATTGTTTGCAAGGAGAAGGCTGATCTACCCGGAAGGCAGAGGAGGTGCAAAGTGTTGAAATCTCGTGAGGATGCCCTTGTTGGCCGGGCTGCTTAATGACCCTCCCTTGGAGAACACTACTACCCAGGATCATCGAGACAGTGATCAAGGAGGCGATGGAAGCAGCAGGGACAAAGCGTCTGAGCAGAGGGCATAGAGGCGGAAAGACTAATGTGTCCCACACTGGACACCCAGCTCCACTGCGGTGGGAGAGCTGACTTGGCGGTATTCGACCATCGGAGTCCGTTTGGTTCCGAGGGAGCAGACTGGCTGGGGAAGACAATGCATCACAAAAGCCTCAAAAAGGAAATAATGTTTTGTGGCCTCGGTTGTTTTGTGGCATCTCAGGCTTTTGGATTTTAAAACCAATATTTAAAAATGGAAACACCTTGACCAAAAATAGGTCTCAAAATATTAAGGCAGTTAAAGTGGAGTTTAATGTGAAAACCAATCAAAGAGAACATTGTGGGAGGGCAAGCAAGGAAATATGCCAGTATCTAGAATATAAATGCGAAGAAATAAAATAAGTGAAAAAAGATAAATGATCCACCAGCCAGTCTAGCAGTCTACTAAGAATTCTGCGTGAGTTCTGGGGAGAGGACGGTGTGTCAAAGACATCATGTCAGTAAAAATCTCAGCACGAAAAGCCGTGAGGCACCAAGTCTACCACACGTGCAGCTCTTGCTGGATGAAGACACCTTCACCAAGGCAGGCTGGCATGTGCTTTCAGAGTGAGGGTAAAGAGGAGATGCGAAAACTGTCCACGGTGGCAAAGAAAAGCTCCCCTACAGAGGATCAGAGTTCAAACACCGTTGGATTTTTCAGCGGACCCAGTGGAAGCTAGAATATAGAGGAGTGCAAGTCTTGAAAATTCTGATGGAAATGAAAACGATTTTCATCCTGGAATTCTATGTACAGTCCACTTGTTACAGTTGGATGTTGTTGGAAAGATAAATTCAGACATGCCGCCTCTTTCTTAAGACAATCAGAAGAAGTAAATCAAGAAAAAAGGGTTTGGGATTTGAGAAACAAGGAGCCCCACACAGGGGAGCCGCCAGGAATACCTGGCGTATGGTGGGCATTGCCGAGGTGCGTGGGGCAGGCCTGCAGAACAGCCCATCCAGGTAGACCGTGGCGATGCAAGGCTTCAGGAGGGATATTACCAAGCAGAATGGAACACAATAAACCAATATATTACCGGATGTCTTTGTATTGAGAGGAATTTTGTAGCTTTGTTCAGTGTATTTGGTTAAGAGTGATAGGTAGGTAGACAACTATGTAAACAAAAAGGGTGTGCTTGTAACCTCCAGAAAAACAAAATGTTGTACCTGAAATGAAATGTAATTGTGATATATTTATGGCTCAGCCTTGAGCCATATTCACATGGTCATCAATAATGCAAACCGGTAATTATTCATTGGGCCCCAAACTGGGACATACCTACATTATGGGGAGGGGTGAGGAAGTACGAATGGGTGTGGAGGGGAGGTGTTGGGGGAACAGAGCTAGAGTCCAATCCCGTGAAATAGGAGGTTCGTACATGTTTAAAACTGCAGAATTTTTTGAGAAGCCATGTGAGTGCATTCAAAACGCAGAGGTAAATTCCGGAAGAAAAGCTGGAAGATCTGCCTCTTGGGGGTGGGGCTTGGAGCTGAGGAGAAGGTGTCCGGAGACCTCTCTTTGTCATTGAAGGACGTGTGGTACCAGGTCGCAAAAATTGCATTCACGTATTGCTGCGATTAAAAGACAAATTAAAAAATGTGAATAACATTGGAATTTCTCAGGTTCCGTAGCAGCTGTGGCCAGCACTGGACGGTGAGGCTAGTGTGAGGTGGGCTGCTGACATCAGGACCCAACACATGTGTCTCCGGGGCCACACAGCAGGCTGGGCCACCCTTTGCAGGTTTCCCATGGACTTCCTTGAGGCAATTTCTTTCTTCCACAAGAATCACTGAGTTACTGGGAAAGAGCTGCTTAGGAATACTGATAGCCAAAAGTGATACATGCTTCAAGTCATTAAATCACATAGGGAGGTTGTCTGGGTAATGATGAATAATTCAGGTAAAAGACAAGCACTATTTGAATGGGTTGGAGTTGGGTTAATCCAAATGGAATGTCCTGATTTGGGCATTTAAGCTGGTCACATTTTCAAGACATCTGCCGGACATATACTTCTGCCTGCTTGGTAGCCCAATTTAAGAGCCCCATGTTGGAGTTCACCCCTATGCCCAGCCTGAATATACCCCCAAGGAGATGGACTTTTGTTGATCTCAAAACTCATACTGTCTTTGCTCAGTGGCTTTGAGTCCAAATGAATGCCTGTTTTGAGGCTGTCTTTTGCTTCTCTGTGGATTTCCTGCTTTAAGTTCTGTGCTAAGCGCTGTCTGGGTTGGGTTAGCAGTCAGAATTCTGTGTATGTGGACTCCAAGGCTGGTCCAAGCCAACTACCCTACCTACTCAAGTCATTTCCTTTTCTGGACTTCTGGGGACTCCTGTTTATATAATGAAAAGTTTTGACAAGAGAAACTCTGAGCCTTTTTCTAGGATATATGCCCCACGTGTGGCAGGAACTTGCACACCCTAGCCACTTAGTAAGTGTGGGGCTGAATGAATGAATGATGTATAAGGCAATAATTCTGTCTCAGCAGCAGAAAATCATCTGTCTATGCAGGTAACCAGCTCCTGTTTGGAAGCCAGAAACCATGGTTCCTGCAGTCCTAGGGCACCACTGGGCCCAGACTTTCTCTTGCATGAGTGGCTGAGAAAGTGCGAGGAACCACTTCTTATGCAGTAATGTCTACTCCTCACCTCTGCAGGAGTGCAAACTTCCTGAGACTTGGTTCCTCGCTTTGTATGTCGTGCCCTGCAAGTCTGCAAGCTTCAGTAGATTTAAGACATACCTGGGGACGGATTCCCTTCCTCCTCCTCTGACTGGCTCGGGAAATCTGAAACAGGGTCCAGGAATCTGCATTTTCTCAAGCTCTCAAGGAAAGCCTGGGGCTTTGTTCTAGGACCCTCACTGTGGGGCATCCCGCCCTGGGTGGATGCTGGAAAAATCACCGAATCGAATCCTATGTTTCTGAAAGTGTCCTCCCACCCCTGTGGGTGGGGCCTGGGTTGGGAGGGGCTGCTGTGCTGGGAAGCGCTGAGTCCCCAGGGCTCGGGTTGGGCGGCTCCCTTCAAGGAGCCAAAGGGCATGGAACTAGGCAAGTCGAATGGTGAGGAACCGGAACTGACCAGAAAAGGAACAGCTCTGTGCCTAGAGTTGCCCTGGACGGGCTGAGACAGCAGATGCTCACAAAGTGACCCAGGCCACCAGCCGAGAGCATCCGACGTCCTGGCTCGGGATGTCCCCCATATCCTGGATGCCTGTGGATGCCCACATGGCCCGTGCCTGCATGTTGCTAGACCCTGATCCTCTGTCCCACGTCCCCAGGGTCCTGCCCTCGTGGGGCTCATGACAGTGTTTTTCCTTAATTGGGAAAGGCCGTAGGCAGAAGCGGGGCAGATAGAAGGCATGGATCTGAGGCTGTGTTTCGATACGGGAGGAGGATTCTTCAAGGCAAATAAATAAGGGAGCCGTTACAATTGACAAGATGGTCCCATGAAAAAGTCAGCTCCTTCCAGAGGGGCTGTGCAGACTTAAGCAAAAATAATAACCAGATTAGAGTCAAACCTCAAATAGCAAAAGGCCTCTTTGTCTCAATGGAAATTCCACTGCATCTTAGAAGTCTCCCCGGGCTTCTGCTTAAAACAACCTAATCAGATGAGCTTTAAGAATGTCAGCTCAGCAGGAAGGCGCCGGGCTGGGCCGGGAAGCCTGAGATACTCCTCACATTCCCGCAGCGATGTGGCAAGAAAGTGGTAAAACAGACCGGGGACGCCGGTGAGAACCACTGCTGAGTTCTCAGGGTGCTTCCACGCTGTGACTGCAGCAGTGCCGTCGGGAAGGGCGGGAGAGTTAGGTATACTGAGTCGTTTTATTGTCCACTTTTGTGCTCGCAGGACACATGCCACCTGCCCTCAATGCTGCTTAGTCCCCTTCCTTCTGGAGAACTCAGCTTCATCTACACGTTATGTGTTTCCCATGCTGCCAGGGGACATCTGTTCTAGAGGTACGTGCCGCTCAGCCGACAACTGCCCGAAGACCCAATGTTTCCAGGAAGAGAGAAACAAGGGGCTGATTAGAAATCCTGAACCCAAGCTCACATTTCAGAGATGGAAGCCAGCAACTCTTGGAGACGTGGAGGCTCCCCATCCCACTTATAATTACTCGCAGGATTATTTAGGGGCGTGTGTGTGTGTGTGTGTGTGTGTGTGTGTGCGCGCGCGCGCATAGAGACGGACAGAGAGGGATGTTTTGGAAAGTCACCTCTGTAGGAATGGTAGACGTACTGTCCTTCATTTCTCAGCTCACAAGTTCAAAGCGTAAATGTTCAGCGCCTTGGACTTCTCACTGTTCCTGAGCCCAGATGAGTTATCCGGGATAAGAACGCAGTAAGGCAAGCAGTCCAAGTTTCAGAGCCTTTGCAGGATCTGATTCCTAAGAGGGGAGGTAGCTTGCCCGGTCCTGTCCTGCAGATGAAGGGTGAGGATGAAGGAGGAGAGAAGGGAGTTACATTTTCTCCCTCTTCTTTTACTTCTAGGTGGAGGCGAGGCATGTAAAGGCCAACTCACATATGCGCCTGTTTTCCTGCCCCCATGGTGGCAAGCTCTCTCGTCCTTTCCCCTTCCCCTGCACCGCCCCAGTGATTCACAGATCTGCGCTCACTGTCCCGCACCTGCTCCAAGCCAGGATCACCAGGGTCAGGCGTGAGTCTCTGGTGTTAGAGCGTGTGGGCTCAAGGTCCCACTCTGCTGCTCTGTAGCTGGAGAAGATGCTAAACTCCTTGTCTTTCTAGTGGGCTCGCTCGTCACTGACCTTTCATCCCAGTGTGGCCATGAGGGAAATGCATACAAGCCCTTCGTGTGCTGGAGGGTCTCATGCAACTCTCCAGCTGCCGGAGGACATCCAGTGTGACCACGCCAGACACCGATGGAGGCTGTCACATGCAGGCCAGGTGCCAGGCACTGTAGGGACCCAGAAGTTAGTCGGCCAGGCCTCAGAGCTCCGTGTTTCCAGTCTGGTGGAGGGATGGATAGTCTCTGGGCCTTGTCACGATCCATCTCTGCTTGGGCTTTGCACCCTCCGCTGCACAGCAAGTGCATTCCAGGTTGAGGATGACGTGACCTCCTGTGCTTTCTGTTTGTCACCTTTACCTCTCTTTTCCTGGCCACTTAGGTCCCACACTCTGGCTCAGTAACCCCTCCTGTCCTTCTCACCGCCTGCACAATCTGGAGGCCTGGGGATTCTGCCTCTGACGGAGGGTCCCTCCGTGTCTTCCAGTGGCCGCCACCTGGCTGCAGAACTGAGTCTTCTTAGCCAAGGAGCCAGAGCCGCCCGGGGTTGTCTCGTACCTCCTCGCACGCCAGGGCACCCTTGCTAAAACATTGCTTTCCACACATCCCTTCCCTCCTCCAGACCTGCCCAAGGCTCCCTCTGGCGCACCCTCCATGCCGCACTGCCCCCCTCCTCATCCCTATTCCACACACGAGCCCCCTCTGAGCTCAGGCTTTTCTCTCTCATCCCCTAAGCGTGCCCTTGTTCTTCCTGAGTTTTTGTCTCTGACTTGATTCTCTTCCCTGAGCCCCAACTCCTGCACCTGCAGACTTGAGCCCGCTCCTCTCCATCAGAGAGGAAGTCAAGGGCCTCTCCCAATGTCCAGGGTCAACTTGGAATCAGGCCACTCTCGCTATATCCAAGTCAGCTCAGACCTGGGAGCCCAGTTCTGCTCATGGGCCACGCCGGCATGTCTGACACCAGCTCATACTTTGTTGCAGGAATTGCCGTATTCTTTTACTTTCCAGGGCACAAGGCCCTGCCTTTATGATCTTACAGTCTAGAGTCTACACGTGATTTAGGACCTCTTAAAACTCTTTCTCCCTCCTTCCCACACCTCATGATGGGGTGCGTGGAGGGATCTTCATGCAGGACCAGTCCAGGCCCCTGTGAATTCTTTGAGGGACTGAAGAGGCTTCTAACTTGGCCTTGAGAACTGCCCCTCTCAGCTGCCCATCTCCCAGACCAGGGCCCTGGATTCCATTGAGGCACACTTCTCAGTGGCTACCCAGTCCTCTCCCCGCATGACCAGCCTGACCCCCCAGCAGTGCCCGCAGGCCTTCCCTCTCTGCGTGGGAATGACACTGGCTCTCTTCCGGGGCACTGCGGCAGCAGCCCGGACCCTGAAACCCCCTCACCGCCCAGCCCACTTTGTCAAAGCAGGCGCCTTTTAACAAACCCGAGAGGCCTTCCTGAGATCTGCCCTGTCCCACCGCAAAAGCGCTGCCCAGCGCAGGGCAGAGCTCCAGCTCACAGCCTCCTTTGCCGCCCGGTCAGCACCCCGCCTGCCCCGCCTCCCGGAGAAGGTCAGTGCCGCGCCTCTGCTGGGTGTCTGCACTTCCTTATTTGTAGCGCTTTTCGCAGTTGTGTTTAGAGAGTGATGACCAGTTATTGACAGCTCACTGGTGACCAGCTGTCTAATGTCTCCGTGCATCACGGCGTAATAACAGAAACTCCACAGAGGAGGACTGTTTGCTGGGCCGCCTTTGGCTCAGCTCCTCCGAGCTCATTCTGGCTCCCTGGAAACACCACCATGTGACCTGCGGATTCGCGGCGTCCGTGGCCTACCGGGCTTGGGGACAGCACTGGCCTTGACAGCTCTCACAGCATCTCAGATGGGGAGCCAACGTCTGGGGCATTTATGAAGCTTTGGGGGTAGGTTTAAAAGGGTCTTCTGATGCACAGGGAGTGGGGAGTTTAGTTCGGACTGGATAAAGTTCAGACTGGTGAACACATTTTGAGGCAAGGGTCTCAAAGAATCTGGAGTATGAATAGTCACTGATGCTAGCCATTGAAAAGTGCAACAGTTTAATGTCCCTTCCAATGGACTTTTCTGGGAAGTTCAATTTATTTGGAACTTTTCTTTTCCTGGGCAGGAATTTCCTGAAAGAGCAGTCAGGTTGCTGTTGGCAGACAAGGTGTGAGAGGGCAGGTGATTTTGGTGCTTAGAGTGAAGGATTGCAAATGTCCCCAAATCCTCCCAAGTTCCCCCCTCAGCTGCCCAACAGGTTGACCCAGGGGGACCCCAGGCAACGTATCAGAGAGGTCCCGGGGGGCTTGCACTTGGGTGTGACCCGGTCACCTCTGCTCAAGGGTGGTTTGTGCAGGGGCTCCCGGAGCCCTTCCCCTCCCGCCCTGGCCTCTGCTCCCGTGCAGACGGGGCCACACACCACTAACCCAAGGCCAGGAAGTAAAGCGGCCCCGTGTGGAGAAGGTAGGGAAACAATTCAGCTTCGCGTGGAGTGTGGGCATCTCCGCTCCTGAGTTTCCTGGCCGAGGCCGTGGCCGCGTCTTCCTCAGCCCCAGGGCCTGCTCTCCTGGGCCTAGGCGTCCCTACTGCCCTCTCGTGCAACAAAAAGTGAAATTCCTCTGGTTGGGACAACAGAAAAAAACAAAACGAAACAGCCTTGAGGGCTTTGCTTAGGCAGATCCATGTTAGCTCCTTAGACGGTCTCGTACTCTTGTCTCTGGCATAACCAGGATGCATGTGAAGGGATTTCCCCAAACAAAGGGGAATTCTCTCCTCTTGGCAAATGACTCTTCCCCACCTGTCTGCACAAATATCCAGCAGTGGTTGAAAGTATCAGGTTAGGCCATAAGCAGATGTCGCTTTGCAGGTCAGAATGATCAAGTGGCAACAATTTCGTGTTGTCCAACATAAAAATATGTAAAATACTAAGATAATAAATTAATTCAAAATTACTCCTAGGAGTTAATTTTATTCCTGTGACTACACACAAAGGGTTCTAGCAACAAGGTTGAAAATACTAATTTTTATTCCTGTTGGTATAAACCGGAAGGATAAGAAATAATTTCATTACCCAGGAAGGCGTGATCACGGAGCAGTCTGGTTCCGGTTCACACTAGCATCTCCGTCCTAGGGAAACGTCTGTACTGGGAAATCAACCCGGAGTTGACAAACTGCTGTCCGGTTTCTACTTTAACCAGGGTTCCTTTGTAGGTTGGGAAGGCAGGCAGGGAGTGAGTTGGAACTGCAGTTCGGGGAGAATAGAGAATTTGAAGCCAGGGTCAGTCTGGGGCCTTTTAGCTTGGGGTCCAGGCATGTGGGCACTTAAGTCTGCTCTTTCCTGGGCACACAGACACTAGCTCCTGGAGTCACGGGGCAAGCGGGAAGGTTGTGGGGGGAAAGATAATCAGTATCAGGGAAAGAAGGAGTTTTCTGAGTTACTCCGCCCTGACTCTCACAGTCAGACGCACACCTGGGCGGGTGGGGCGGGCTGGAGGTCACTCGCCGCGCTCACTTGCGGGCACTGTGTGGAGCTGCTGAATTCTCAGTCGGGACATGAGAAGCCTGCATGCCACCCAGCTGTCTGGGGTGGGTGGGTACCGCTCTGTGGGAACCCAGACCTCGGCCACCCCTGAACTTTTCGAGAGAATTATGGCCTCTCTTATGCCCAGGGAGTGTTTTGTTGTAATGCGTGGTCTCATTTCCCTTTGGAGACTGCCCCCTTTTGCTGGTGCTCTGCCCCATCCTGGGAAGTGGGGAGCTGCTGTGGCTCGTCGGCCCCTCCACGTGCCCCTAGCCCTCTCCTCCTCCATTAAAGGCTTCAGCTGGGAAACTGTCACCGTGGACCAGTCCTTCCTTTTATTCCTCGAAGATGCTTTTTACCTCCTCAGTACATTTAAATCCAGACCCTTCTCCCTCCTTGCTCTCATCTGTCTTGGGCCAGCTCCATGTCCTCTGGGTGCAGCGGCCCTGGCTGGTCTGGGCTTTGGGGCCCTTGGGCTGCATGTCCTCAGGCCCTCCTTGCCTGCTTGCCTGGCCAGTCCTTCCGGTCGAGTCCCTGCATCCCCTTATCTAGGGAGGTTTCTCCTGCCGTCTATTCTCGGCTCTCTCCCTCCCAGCCCCCGAGGCCTAACAGTGGGAAGATCTACTCACTTGTGTTGCAGACTGGGCACCCGAGAACCAATGGCTGGGGCCTTGTGTCAGTCATCAGTGCCCTCCCAGAGCTCTGAGGGACGTGGACCCACTCCGTGCGCTGCTGCCGTAGGCCATGGTCCTTCCCGGCCACTTGCTGCTCTGAGCTTCATGGTTCTCCCCTTTCAGCAGGGAATGCCAGGGCTCACAGGCCGGTAAGAGGGTCTCATCACAGACCTTGCAGCTACACTGTGTAACCTTATGCATATGTAACACGAAGTCTTCAGCCTCTGGAGCAGCTTTTCTCTCCCCAGCTCTCCACCTTTCCCATGGACTTCTTTTAAAACTCAGTGAAGTGAGTGTCCCCTCCTCTGGGGACAAAGGCTCTCCTGGGGGCTGACAGGGGGCAGACTCCTACTCCATTCTGCCCCTGGGGATTCTCTTTCATCCCTGCCAGGTAGGCATAAACGTCACAGAAAGTGGATTTGTTCCTTTTGATTGCTGATATAGAAAATCCACATGATACAGGGAGGGTGGTTTTTTTCCCTGCAAAGGGATGTTGAAGAGGTCTGATAAAGGGGCTTGGTGGCCCGGGTGGGCGTCCACAGCAAGTGGTCAGGACGGAACACGGTGGGTGGTGTGGGTCTCCCCTAGGCCACTTAACCTGCCTGTGAAGTTTCTGGAAATATCCACATGGAGGTGTATTCCGTGGTGCGGTCTGCAGGCACGATCCCTGCACCAGGAGGCTGCCTCCATCTCTGTCATGTCTCTGCTCTGGAGGTGCAGAGAGTAAGGACCTGTGTCCAGGCCATGTCCCTGGGCCACGAGGCTCTCCAGAGCTGGGGTGGCCCCTTGGGATGCACACCTGGCCTCTGTCACATCTTTGACCCCATTAGTGAGCCACGGAATAGCTCTCCACGGGACTTGGCATCTTCCAATAAGACTTAGTGCCCAATTTACGCCATGTCCTCCGTGGGCATAAGATGAACAGCGTCACCCATTCAGTTCCCAGGAAGCTGAGCCTGCAGGAGGAGGGTGAGGGAGGGACCTGAGAGCAGAAGGCAAGTGAACAGCCCCTGGGGCAAGCACTGGGCAGCCCATTGCTGCAGACCCTGTCTGTCTCATGGAAGCCCCTCCCTGCCAGCCCCCCACTTCCACGACTGGGATAAGGAAACAGGTGAAGCCAGGGATCCTCATCTAAGCCCAGGCCATGGTGGAGCTATCTATTGTAGGAAGAGTATCGTTGTTCTAAGGCGATGTTGGGATACTTGAGAGAAGGCTTTGTGAGGGCAGGGGAAAATATGCTTCCAAAGGAAAGCTAGTAAATGGCAGGAGGGAGAGAGGGGAAGGTGATTAGCTAAGTACGGTCAGCACAACCAGAAGTGGAAGAGGGACAGGAGGAAAATCCCACGAGCAGACGAGATTGGACGTATTGCTCCAAACTGGCAACGATAGTTATCTGTAAGTCAAGAGCATGTTCTTAGAGGCCAAGGCAGGCCTAGAGAGCTGGGGTGTGCTGTGCGTGTCCTGGGGGTACGTGGAACAGTTCGGTGGGAACCAAAAAGTGGAGAATGTGCTCCCTTCTGCTGTAGCTCTCAGTCTGGGTGGGGATGAAGATAAATGCTAGTTTTCAATATACAGATACAAAAACTCTTTGTAAAGCAGCACACACACTTAAAGGTAAGTGCAAATGAAATGTGCATGAATGGACATGAGGGATAAATGTCTGCTGGGGAGAGGAAAGTTGTCTCCGGTACTTTGCATCACGTATGCTTTGCTCTCCCTCTGGCTGCATACAGTCCTCCCACAGCTGCTTTCTCATATTCTGCCCATTCGCCTTACGATGAGCATACCCACCACTCCTCTGGGTAAGTCACATCACCTCCCTGGACCTTAGTCCCCTTGCCTAAGGACGTGGACAAGGGAAGACTAGGAATTTCTGATGTGCTGAAAGCCACACTCACGTTTTCCATTGACCTTTTGTCCATCTCTCTGGGATCACCCTTCACATCCACAGGGATTATTCACTCCCTGACCTCTTTCCTGCTCCCAGCACAAGCTGGGAAAACTTCTCTGCCTGAGAGTGAACGGTAAGTCATCAGGAGCTCTCGGGGAGTGCCACGGACCAAAGCGGTGCCCTCCACAGATTTGTATGTTGAAATCCTGCCCCCCAAGGTTCTGGGGGGTGATTGGGTCATGAGGGTGGAGCCCTTATGATGAGATCAGTGCCTTTATGAAGGAGACAGCAGAGAGCTTCTTCTTCTTTTCCTCCATGTGCGGTTATCGTGAGAAGGATGCCTGGGAGGGAGCTGCTGGATCTGCTGGCTATCTTGATTTTGGACTTCAGCCTCCGGGACTGTGGGAAATAAGTTTCTGTTTTCATAAGCCCCCCCAGTTTATGGTATCCGGAGTGCGCCAAGGCTGGGAGGTGTGCAGCCACTGGGGCCATGCGGACAATGGCATGCCTCCTTCTTTTCTGTTCTTAGTACCTTTGCTCACACCCTGATCATCCATTTAACAAAGACTGAAATGTCTACAAGTGCCAGTTGCAAGCTAAGTTCTAGGGATGTGACAGTTTATAAGAAGCTATCATTGTACAAGAGCAGCTCGCTGTTTAGCAGGTGTACGGGACGGAAACAAGGGTCCCAGGATAGCGTGGTGAGTGAGCGCCAAGCGCCACAGGAGCTCAGACAATGGGGACCGAGCCTGAGCACTTGGGAAGGTATGAGAAAAGAAGGGGCGCTGGGGTAGATTTCTGAAAGATGAGCCAGAATTTGCAGGTAGAAAAGGCAGGGCAGCGTATGTGCTCCGAGGTAGAAAGCAGTGATGTGCGGTGGGCTGCCAGCGCTGGGCAGAGCAGGTTAAAGTTGAGGGGGGTTGGCAGCAGACCAGACTGAGGGGGGTGAGGGCTGGCACGTGAAGGACTTTGAGTGTCTACTTAGGAGTTTGGTTTGCATCCTAGAGGTGACAGGAGACTGCTGTGGTTTTAATGCAGACCTGATTTTTGGCGGCATGTTGGGAGTGACCCCTGTGGAAAGAGACTATGAGCCGGGAGTTTGCTTTGGAGGTTTCCAAAGTGCTCCAGACAAGAAGCAGGGAGAGGCAATGGGGAGAGGGCAAGAGCATGCAGGGGAGATACTCAGGAGCCCCCTTCAACAGAACTTGCTAACGGCAAGGTAAGGATCGAGAAGGACTGTGAGGTTTCTAGTTTGGACAGCTGAGTGAAAGGGAAAAGGAGAAGTAGGAGGCCTGGATGTTATCCAAAGTGACACCTTAAAGGAGATTCCAGAGTCTCTGTTTCTGCACTAATTTCCACGTGCTGCCTCCCCGCTGGCCTGTTTTGCTGTCCTGCTTGCAGTCTCATGCCTGGTTTCTGCATCTCTGCTAAGCCCTTTGGAGAAGAAGCCCTGTCTGAGCTTCCCCATGGACACAGACATTGTACATCCTTGACTGTGAGGCCTGCAGCTCCTGCCTGGCCCCGCCCTGGTCTCCCCTGGGTCCTGTTTTGGCCCCAGAATCATCCTAGCCCAGGGGCCCTGCTTGTCCAGATTAATAGGCAGAGGGAGATGAGAAGAAGATAGTTTTTGGCATATTAGGCTCGAGGTGTCTGTGGTATATCTGTGAGATTTCCGGCGGGCAGGTGGGAAAGGGTATATAGAGGAAGCAGGGAACCATGTTTGGAAGCCAGAAACTTAGGAGAATGACCAAAATTGCTCAGAAAGAGTGCAAGTAGGGGAGAAAAAGGAAAGAAGACTGAAGGTTGACCTCTAAGCAATGTCAACGTGAGGTGGGGATGAGGAGGGTGAGGAGCGACCGTCTCTAAGGTCACGGGGACCAAGGGCCGACGTCCTCATTGTCCTCTGCCGCCTTCCCACAGCTCAGCCCCCTTCCCGCTGCTCTCTGCCCTCTCATTGTTCTGCTGGTTCTTGGTGAACTCCGGGCTCCTTATGAAATTCTATTGCAAATCCTCCATTTTTTTTTTGAGGGCCTATCCTTACAGTGGATATCCTTTTGGTTTTGGAAGATTAAATTGGGTTGCTCAGAGATGGAGGGCCTGGGGAGTAGTGCTGTCAGACGTGGGACTGCATGAAGTGCTCTGAACGGTCTTCCTGTGTACCTGATGCAGACGGCATCACAAGCCAGGGTGGAATTTCTGCAGCCTCAGCTCCTGACACCAAGGTAATACCCATGAGTAGCAGAAGAAGAGGACCATGCCGGGGTTTTATCATATTTATTCCCTGCCCAGCAACCTTGTCCTCCCCCGGTGAGGTCCGATTCAGCAAATGGCACCACCATCCAGCCTCACCGTTCAAGCCAGAGCCCTGGGTCAGAGTTGTGGCCGATTCTCATTATTTGTGGTAGCAATGCTCTGTAATGCCGCCCTGAACATGGAATTAGTGAACCGTGAGCCATTGCTTCTAGGGGAAAACCATTGTTCCTAGAGTTAGGGTCTCTAGTCACAACATTTTTGTCAATCAATCAATATATAGCCTTGTTTTGTGTCTGATTCTGTTTAAAGATGTCTTATTTGATATCTACTATGGATTCCTTGGCACTGAAAGGCCCATAACAGCTCCGTATTTCAGGCCCGAATGAAGCTCATGAAACACGCAGATTTTTCTCCCTAAACCACATCACAGCCTTCTTGTACTTGGACACACTGGACAGCATTTCAGCACTGTGCTTGGGGCCATTTTAAAAAACAAAATCACCAACAAAAGGCACAAAATACAAAAGATGTGGTGCTAGGGAGACCGTGAAAAGGGCGCTTGTCTACAGCGTGAGGGTAGAGCGCATCCTTGTTCACCCTTGGCTTGGAATGTGAGCGTCTGGACGTCAAGCCTTCCACTTCTCCGCGCTTGTCTCTGAGTTACCACAGTGACTGCGGGTTTGGGGTTGCAAATACATTTCAGCAAGGCAAGTCTGTAAATATGAGACCTACACAAATAATGACCTATTGTATATGTGACCCCATTCCCGAGCAGTTTTATATCCTTTATATCTTTAAAATCTGCATGTCTTTTAGCCACACCTTCTCATCTTCTGTCCATCCCAACAAACCATCTCCGGCTTGACCATTGCTGCTGCTTCTGGACCAACGGCCGGTGTCGACTGTCGATCTCCTCACTGGTGGGAAGAGGGGAGGTTGGAGGTGGGGGCTGTGAAAACCGAGGGAAGACGGGACTGGCTGTTGGTGGGGGAGGAAATTTGGGTTAAGAAGGACAGTGAGAAAGTCTCTTGACGAGTGTGGAGGGTGGGTGTTTGCTTTATCTGTGCAAACCTAGTGAGACAAGAAGAAAGAGAAGAGGGCTGGTCTTATTTGGGTTACTGGCACACGGTTATTTAGCTAACTTACACCTATGTAGATGATATTATCACTCTTTTTTTTTTTCAAATGAAGGCATTTAGAAACTTGCTCAAAGTCACATCCAAGGAAAAGAAAGGCTGCCATTCTCCCGGGACCCACATCCTCTCCTCGGGGCACAGCCTCCTCCCAGCAGATCAAGGAGTCTGGTTTGACCCAAACCGCTACAATTATTTTCTGCTTAACTTCAGAGTAATGGAACCTCAATGAAATAGAATATTCCAGAGAACAGAGTGTTCTGTGGTCTTCAGGGCTAGAAAAGACCCCTCTCTAGTCTTCCTCAGTTTTAGAGCTCCATTTGAAATTGTGTGAAATCCATAGAAATCATGCAGTTGGAACTCAGCATAATGTGTTGGGCTCATGGCCTTGGACTTGAGGGCCTCATGGGCTCGGTTGTCTCATGCACCATAAAAAAAAAACTTCAGGGATGATGGGACAAATGACATCAGTATCCTGATACCCAATTTGGGAGTCATTCTCTAAAACATCTGTGTTTACTTATAAGACTAAATATCACCCCTACCAGTGAAGCATGAACTTTCAATAGTTTTGGAGGGGAAAACAGCTAGTACGCATTCTCACAGACACCCCCAAGCCGCCGGACCTCTGGCTGGGGCTGGGGAGCTACCACAGTCACTGCAGAGAGCCACTTAACAGCGTATCCCCCAGATAGGGTTTTGTGACTCTGGCTTTGAAATGGATTAAACACCTTCTCCCGTGAGACACGGAATCAGCAAACCAAAGCCAGACATCAAAGTAGATTGAGACATCTCTTCGCTGAGAGAATCCCGATGAGAAACTGCTTTGAAGCTTTTCCCCTATCAGGGATGGGTGGGGTGGACACACGAGGTCATCATCGCGTGGCCAGGCAGCCCCCTCACGTCCTCACAGCAGAGAACATTCTGAACTGTGCATGTAGCCCGTCCACTTGGATCAGATCGCAGAGATGCCCTGATTTGGGGCCTGGGCCGCTCTCTGATAAGGGCCCAGGATGACGGCCCCGCGGCAGGCTGTTCTCACCCAGCACAGCTTTCTGTTGCCGAGTCAGAGGAAACAAGGCAGTTAAAACTCCAGCGTGACATTTGTTATCTCGGGAAGAGTTGAAGAGATGGAGTGACGGCTCTCTGGGCAGAGAAAGGACCTCTAGGTTTGCACCGCACCTTCCCCGCTCTACCATCTGCCTTCTCATTCCTCACAGACCTGTTCAGGCCCCAGCACTGGGCTGGGGTGAGGAGACGCACCCTCTCCGTGTGACCCCGGCTGCCCCCGCTGGCCCTTGGGGCCCCGTGAACGGCCCAGGCTCCTGCGGTTTGGTTAAAGCCACTGGCTCTGGTGTGGAGAAAACTGAACTCACCCAGTCTTCCGCAGATTGTGAATGGTTTTTGGAACTTGGGTTCATCCCAAAGCAGAACAGTGTCTTTGGACACAGGGAAATGAAGCGCTCATAACTGAGAAGCAGGCGGCTCTATCTGAAGGCGGCCCGGCCAGGCCCCCGTCCCCTCTGTGCCCGGAGGATTGGTCCCAGGGCTTCCTCCAATGTTTAGTATTAACATACATGGAAATAAATATTAACAATAAACTGAAATCACCCTTCTTTGATGTCTAAAGGAATTGCCACTGGGGTTTAGGGTTAGAGAAGCGGGGAGAGGAGCAGAAGTTGCCTTCTGTCCTGCTCCTCTGCCCCGTGGGCCAGCTGCAGAGCACGCCTTGCTGACGCCCTAGTCCTCTCTCCCTCTCCCACTCCTCACCCCAATACCCGCCGCGGATGCCCTCACCTCGCCCCACGGGGGTCAGTCACCTAGGGCTCTGGCCTTCCATGCCTCAGTTTCCCTACTTGTAAAGTGAGAAGAATGAACCTGTTTGAGACTGTCTTACAGTGAGCTGGTGTCTGCACGAGGCTCTAAGGAGCTCATGGCCATGAAATCAGCGCCCCAAAACTAGTAGCCCTGTTGATAGAGAGACACTGCTCTCCTTAGACGGTGCCGTGTGGGCTGTTAAGATGTTAAATGGTGAGGCAGACATCAACATCCTTCAGTCTCATTTATGCATTTTACTGGAACACACAGGCATGAAGGGTTCCCTGAAACAATAAAAAGATCATTTGCCCAGCCTGCCTCTTCCCTGTTTGCTGTGATTCTTGGTGCTTTGTCATGATGTCCATTCCCAGAATTGAGAGCCCCTTTTTCTGCCTTCAGTGTACATTTTCTTGGCTGACTGCCTCTCTCTCACTCGCCCTTTCCTTTCCCTTTGATGGTTGACTTTTAGCGTCATTTCAGTGTCTGTAACATATTCAGCAAAGCCTCTGGGTCCTGCGCGGTGGTTCTCAGCTTCACCGTACATACAAATGCATTGTATCTGCAGACTGAACTGAGCAATTTTAAAGCCCAAATAAACCTTAAGTGCTGCTTTCAAGTGAGCGACACAATTATCGGTAGTCGTCTGTGCTAGCTCAAGGAGGCCCGAAAGTGGCTCAGTGCATGCGGAGAAAATGAAAAGATGTTTTGGAGGCATAACAAACAGGAATCGTTGAATGAGGACTCAGCTGAGACCAACCGTAATGAATATACAGAGACCTTGCATCAGTTAGGAACAAGTCTGACTTAACAAAGTGGGGCGTGCAACCAAGGACCCTACTGAGGCAGGGTCTGCATCTGGTCTGGAGGCTCTGTGATATCAGGGCTGGAATCTGGGTGTCCTCCCAGCCTTTCTTCTGTGGTCGGATGTCACTGCCTCATCTGCTGCCTTGTCTCTGATTTCCAGGCGGGAAGGGTGGAGGCAGGCGAGGGGTGTGTGTGATTTCTGCAGTAGTGCCTGGTGGGAGCTGAGAAGCCCCGGGTGTTTGCCACTCGAGCACAAGGGGCCGAGGGTCCCAGGGAATGGCTGAAGGGAAGGGGGAGCAGGACGGGGTGCAGAGAGGGCTGGAGCTCAGAGCTCAGCAGCATGCCGCCGTGGTGGCTGGCTCACGGGCAGGTGAACTTGGGAGCCGGAGCCGCTCCACAGGGCCATGAGGCCCGTGGCACCTGGGTGTCTGTGCGGAAGGTGAGGAGAAGCATTCTGAGGATGAAGAGGTCAGGAGTGCAGGTGGGTCATTTACCCACAAGGCAAAGTCACTCAGGGTAATAGCAGCAGTGAGAGCTGGGAACGGGGCTGTGGGAGGGGATAACTGTGCGCCAGGTGCCCAGGTCCTAGGGAAGGGCCGGGGGGCCAGATAATTCATGGCGACAGCGTGAGGGGCTTGGAGGGCAGTAGCGTCCAACAGCATCCACTGTAAAGGAACAGTGGACACAGGAGCCGGATGAGATGGCTCATGGCGGCCCTCCAACCAGTGCGGTGCTGGCGGTGGGGGGCGAGGGGCGGGTGCAGGGTCTGGGGGAGAGGCTCTGGTCTCAGAATGGAGGTGAGCCTACGGTCCAAGCTGGGTGTCCTCTTACAAAGATAAACTTAGGAATTCTGAATGTCAGGGGGTTCACTCTCCCGGCGACAGGCATTCCCGTGGGGTGGTCCTGGCCTGCACGGCTGTCCCTTTTCCCTGCCACTTGCCCTCAGATGCCGTGCCCATGTGGAGGTGCCTTGCATTTGCCCCACTGTGCTGGCCTGCTGGAAACAGGCAGCTGTCCTCTGAGCAGTGCACTGCCCATAAAGAAACCACTTCTGGTTTTCCTTCTTGGCTGAGGGACTCTTGGCCAAAACCTTCACCCCCTGCTCTAGACTCTCTGTAAATCAAAGCCATGCGTACTTCTTGCCTCAGAAAAGTGTGTTCAAGATGAACGCAGTTGTTGCCAGCTCGCTGTGTGAAAGCTTGCCAGCTTCTCCCTGGCTCCTTCCAGGAGCGGTAGGCGTCCCAGCGATGGGATGAGCAGCAGATCCTGCAGCCCCCTTGTCCTGGAGGGTCCTTTGCCCACTCAGCCCAAAGGGCAGGTTGAAGGAGAAGGGAAGGAGGGGTCTCTGGACAGATGAAAGGAGACAAAGGCCATCCTGCGGGGGGCGGTGCGTGAAGGCCCCAGAGGAGTCCAGAGTGAGACAGGAAGAGTGTGGCAGGTGTGAGTCTGAGCTGGCCCAGGTGCAGCCTGAGATGCAGCCTGAGGGGAGAGCGTGGCACAGACAGTCCCCGGGGTGGGGGATGAGGACGACGCGGGGGCTGCACAGCAGGACGTTCAGTTCCCTGGATGGTGCAGCGGCCAGGACAGCGCTTGCTCACTGTGGGAGTGGTTTCCGGGCAATAGTTTCCTGGACGGTGAATATTTTCTTCTCTTTATTTGCACATACTGTTGTTTAAATGCCTTCATCAAGTGTTCATATTAACCAGTTGCTAGGTTGACTTACCTGTTTATTATTAGGAAAATGGCAAAACAACATAATAGGAAGTTTGGGAATAATGAGAAACGTCACCCACAACCTTCCACCTTCTTACAACTGGGTTGATGATTTATTTAGCACAGAGAAAATATATTTTTTCTATGCATTTTTCTTTGGTGTCCAAACACTGGAAGTTTGAGGAGTGACACATTTAAGGTTTTTTTGAACATTCAAGAATATCCTCCCATTTTTCGCCTGCCTTCAGTGAGGTTCTGTGCTTTATTATATTCCTTGGCAGTGCCACTCAAAATTATTTTTGCTCTCCATTGCTGGGGACTCTTAAATTTTTGTTACTTTCGTAAAGTTTCCACATCTTAGGTTCCATAGTTCTTTAAATGTGTGTCCTGCTAACATGACGGCCCCGGATGCCTCAGAGCCCAGAGCACCCTACAGAGCAGCCCTAAGGGAGCCGAGCTACTTGCACCCCAGGGGGACAGCTCTGAGGGCCCCGCCACACCCTGTGTTCTGGGACTTCCTGGATGAAGGGCATTACTTACTCATTCCCGTTCATCTTTAAACAAAAACATTAAGTTAATGGTTTTTAATATTGACCTGAACTGTCTGGAACGTAGCCCACCCCATTGGCAGAAGGCTCCTGGGAAGGGTCACTCCTGATGATGGAAGCTGTTAGAGCCTGACCATTGGATGAATGCAGAGCCCCGCCCCCCCAGGCTCCTCCCTTAGTCCGGGACATCTCTCCGTCCCTGGCAGGCCCCTGCTGGAGGCTGGGGTCACTTCAGAGCATTGTCCTCACCAGCACCAGAGCTTTATGTTTGTGTGAAGGGGATTTTTGGTGACATTAGGTTAAATCACTGGTCTTCTGGGTGAGACCTGGATTTCGAATGGTGATTTGATGTGACCTTGACATTTATTTCTAGGCTCAGCTTTGCCGTGAAAAGGGGTTACATTTCACCCTTCTTTCTGCTTCTTCCCTCCAGTTCCTTCTCAACCATTCCTACAGCCTTTCTGGGAGCATGAGCAGTTTAGTGATTCAGCAGAGTGGCATTCTGTACCTGTCCTTTTCAGACAGTGGGGCCGGACAGGTCGCCTAGAGACCCTCAGAAGTAAGTCCTGCCCCTTGACGCAGGTCACATGGAGACATGTTGGGGTGTGAAGTGCTGGAACCACGATCCCCACCAAATTAATCTGGGAGAAACCCTTCGGATTTTTAAACTTACGCTTTTTAAACACATGTGATTTTAACCGAAAAGACCAATTACGTATTCTACATTATACATGTATAAGAATCATCGTTAGTGTTTAGAAAGCGCTTCAGGTTTTGTAAGAATTATCACCCACAGTGGGAAATCAGTCCTGTCCTGGAATGGAATAAAACTTTTTTCTCAGTTTTATTGAGATATAATCGACATAAAGCACTGTGTAAGTTTAAGGTGTATAGCATAATGATTTACATATACTGTGAAAAGACTACCATAATAAATTTAGTTAATATCCACCATCTCATATGGATACAAAGAAAAGAAAGAAAAAAATTGATTTTCTCTTTGTGATGAGAACTCTTGAGATCTACTCTCAGCAACGTTCCTCTGAAGCACAGGGCAGTGTGTCCCCTGCTGTGCATGGCCTCCCTAGGACTCATTTATCTTACAACAGGAAGTGTGTGCCTTTTGACCCCCTCCTCCAATTTCTCCCCACTCTAGCCCCTACTTCTGATCTCTTTTTCTATGAGTTTGGTTTTTTGTTTTTTTAAGATTCCACTTATGTATGAGATCATATCCTATAATATTTGTCTTTCTCTTTCTGAATTACTTATTTCAGCACAATGCTGTCAGGGTCCATCCATCTTGTTGCAAATGGCAGGATTTTCTTCTTTTTTTATAGCTGAATAATGTCCCATTGTGTATATGTATACTACATCTTCTTTTTCCATTCATCTATTGGTGGAGAAGTAGGTTATTTCCATGTCTTGGCTATTGTAAAGAACCCTGCAGTAAATATATCTCTTTGATGTAGTGTTTTCATTTCCTTTGGATATGTTGTCAGAAGTGGAATTGCTGGATCAAAGGGTAGTTCTATTTGTAATTTTTTGAGGAAACTCCCTACTGGTTTTCATAGTGGCCGTCCCAATTTACAATCCCACCCACAATGCAAATGGTTCCCTTTTTTCTACATCTTCTTGTCTTTTTGATAGTAGCCATTCTACCAGGTGTGAGGTGGGATCTCACTGTGGTTTGATTTGCATTTCCCTGATGATTAGTGATGTCCAGCACCTTTCCATGTACCTGTTGGCCATCTGTATGTCTTCTTTGGAAAAATGTCTATTCGGGTCCTTTGCTTCTTCTTCTTCTTCTTCTTTTTTTTTGTTTGTATTATTATTGTTATTATTTTTTGCTCTTGAGTTGTATGAGTTCTTTAAATAGTTTGGATATTAACCCCTGATCAGACACATGGTTGAAAATATATTTTGCCCACTCCATCGGTTATCTTTTCATTTTGTTGATGGTTTGTTTTGCTGTGCAGGACTTTCAGTCTGATGTAGTCCCACTTGTTTATTTTTGTTTCTTTTTGCTGTACTTTAGGTGTTATATCCAAAAAAATCATTGCCAAGACCCATGTTGAGGAGATTTTTTCTTATGCTTTCTTCTAGGAGGTTTATGATGTTCAGTTTTACATTTAAGTCTTCAATCCATTTTGAGTTAATTTTTGTGAGTGGTGTAAAT
Organism: Smutsia gigantea; assembly: GCA_032199065.1. NCBI lineage: Eukaryota > Metazoa > Chordata > Mammalia > Pholidota > Manidae > Smutsia > Smutsia gigantea. The sequence goes on from JAVSCE010009863.1 coordinate 53,736, forward strand.
TAGGGGTCTAGTTTCATTCTTTTAAAAGAATATCCAATTTTCCCATCACCATTTATTGAAGAGACTGTCTCTTCTCCATTGAGTCTTCTTGACTCCCTTGTTAAATATTAGTGGACTGTAAATGTGTGGTTTATTTCTGGTTTTGGAATGAGTACCTCTAAAATGTGTGCCTGGACTTGGGCAGAACCCCTTGCCTGCGTATACTGAGAACATTTCAAAACCCTAGGCCATTGTGAGGGTGGTGGCTGGAATGGAGACCCCAGCAGGTCTGGATGCTGGTGCCAAGCCCTGAATTGTCACATGTGTAATTTGCCCCTTGGCTTTATAATGCACTTCTGCATGCTTTTGCTCAAAAAGAGTCACCCCAGTTTTATTTTTGATGACTTCTCAGGGTGATGTCTGGCCCAGTCAGAAGCTGGAAGTAAAAAGGTTTGCTAAATGGTTTGACCTGCTGTCATTCATTGAACAAAAAACCTATCACGTCTTACTCTCCACTGTGATAGATGCGAGGAACAAAAAGGGAACGTGTTCTTGATAACTCAGAATCTGCAGGAGGAGGAGAAAGCCATGCAGCGAGGAAAGTGTGACGGTGGTGACACATCTTGCAGAAATGTGAGGAGAGAATGATGAGCCAGCTCCGGGTGCCGGGGGAGTCTTCCCAGACACGTTGACATTAGTGTGAGTCCTAATGAGTAAGAAGAATCCTCAGGTGGAAAAGGTGGGAAAGGGCTCTAGGCCAAAGGAATGGCATCTAAAAGCCACGTAGGGTGCAGGGTGAGAGGCCACGCTAAGAGGTGTGAGTAGCTTGGTATGATAAGAATGTATGTTGCTGTGTTCAGCAGAGGACTGGAAAAGTAGACAGTGGCCAGAGTAAGAAAAGCCCTCTTGGTATTTAGAGTTTTTTTCATACTTGCTAATGAACAACTGACTATGGTTTTATAGACATTAGAAGCAAGTAAATTCCTGTAACAAAACTTTGTAGCCTTGAGGAAGAAAATCCAAGTGAATTCCCCTAAGCTTCTCCTAGGTAGCAATTTTCCTACCTTGAATCCTCTTAAACATTAAGCAAGAAAAAAAGGATTAAAAAAGAAAAGAGGAAGAAAAATAAATGAAAAGGAAGACAACCAGCCCCCTCCCCTGGATCCATGTGTATATGTGTCTGTGTGTGTAACTGAACTGGAGAAATGATAAGGCCAGGAAGCAGAGGGAGCTTATTCCAGATGGCAGAAATCTATTAATTAATCATTGCCATAGTTAATTAAACATTTGGATGAGCATAATGAAAGAACATTTGAGAATCTCAGCTGAAAGGATTAGTTAAAACTAACCTCAGCTGAAAGAGTTGGCTTTGTTCCATATAAGGAGTTACAGTTAGAGAACGTGATAGTATACTTTTCGCTTTTCAGTATGATCGATTGCTAATTTGAGGAAGCTAACAAAGAGAAGTAACTTCACTAGACAAAGCTACTGCTTTGTTTCTCAATTACAAACATCTCTGTTCTGGAAATTCGTAAAAGAATTACAATTAGTAAACGAGTGTATGAAAAGATGCTCGACCTCACTTGTGATCAAAGTCATGCAAGTGGAAATATCAGCAAAGAATTGCTTTATGTCCCTTAATTTTGCCAAAAGCATGGTAAGAGTAAAAGTTGGCAGGATTGCTGGTGGTAAATATTAGAAAGTATTCCCTCAACAAAGTTATGATGGCCAAGTTCTATATATCATACACTAAGGCAGCAAGACACAGAATAATAGAAATCTTTATTTCCTTTCCTCCAATAATACTGCTTTCAGGAAAATCCTAGGAAATAATCTTCATCCCTACATTACCAAAGAAGCAAACAATGATTGTCACTGCAGCATCCTTACTTATAAAAAATGGAAAAACTTGAAGTTATATAATTGCCCCATGATACTGAAATGTGTGTTAAATTATTACACTGTAGTTCCTTCATAGCATTTGTCAGATAGAACAGGTTATGGTCACAATAACAAGTAATTCAGAAATTGCAGTCATCTAACATGCCAGAGGTTTATCTCTTGCTTGTGTAATGCCCAATGTAAGTGGAGTGACTCACCAGGGAATCTCTCCTCCACGTGGTGAATCAGGGCCCCAGGCCACTGCATGTTGTGATGCTACATGGATTACCACACATGGATTCCAGGAAAGGGAAGAGAGAAAACATGAAAACTCATACTCCCCCTCAACTGCTTGGACTGTAAAGGCACACCACTTCTGCACAGAGCCTTTGGAAAAAACTAGTCACATTGCCTCAACCTAACTGCTTGTTACATGTTTTGCCCATTTTCTGACTGGATTGGTTTCTGCAGTAGAGTTTTTAAAAGATTTTTTAAAATTTTTCATCAAATGTACATCACAGTGTTTCTACAGTCAGTCTCCTTCCATCCGCCCCCAACTCACTCCCCTCCCCCTTGGTAACCATGAGTCCACTGCTATTTTGTTCCTTCTGTTTTGCTTTGTTTTTATATTCCACAAATAAGTGAAATTATTTGGTATTTGCTTTCTCCACCTGGATTATTTCACTGAGCATAATACCCTCTAGATCCATCCATGCTGTTGCAAATGGTAGGGTTTGTTTTCTTCTCCTTGCTAATTTTGTCAGATTGGTCTATCAGTTGCTGAGAGAGGGGTGTTGACTTCTTCAACTGCAATTGTGGATTTGTCTAGTTCTTCTTTCAGTTCTATCAGTTTTTTGCTTCACACACTTTGCAGCTCTGTTGTTTCAGTGCACTTACATTTAGGATTACTATGTCTTCTTGGAGGATTCAACTTTTAGTTATAATAATGTCTCTGTCTTGGGTAATTTTATTTGCTCTGTGGTCTACTTTATCTCATGTTAATAGGGCCACTCATATTTTCCTTTAATGAATGTTTGCATGATTATCTTTTTTCATCCTTTAACTTTCAACCTGACTATATATAGTTGTATTATAGGTGAATTTCACGTAGGCAGCCTATACTGGGCTGTATTTTAAAATCCATTCTGTCAGTCTCTGTCTTTTAATGGATGTATTTAGACTATTTGCATTTAATGTAATTGTTGATATGGTAGAGCTTCAGTTTGCCATTTTATTTTTTGTTTCAACTATTAAACATTATTTAGAAAACCCAAGAGGAGAGGAAAGGTTATTGTATTTACTCATGTTTTTGCTTGCCATGTTCTTTCTCCCTTCCTAATGTGCCAAGTTCTCTTCTTTTATTATTTCTTTCTGTCTAGAGAACTTCCTTCAGTCTTACTTTTAAGGCATGTTGTTGGTGACAAATCCTCTTTTCTTTCATCTGAGAATGTCTTGATTTCCTCTTCAATCCTGAAGGCTATTTTTGCTGGGTATCAGATTCTAGTTTCATAGTTATTTTCTTCCAGCATTTGAAAAATATTGTGTCATGTCCTTCTGGCCTCCTTGGTTTCTAATTAGAAGTTTATTTGTTTTTCATATATGTGTGTGTGTGTGTGTGTATGTGTGTGTGTGTGTGTATTCTTTTATTTCCAAATTAGGATATGTTTTTTTATGGATTTCTTTAGCATTATCTAGTGTGGAGTTCACTCAGCTTTTAGCCTGTTTTTGAGTACCATTTTGGCCCTGTCCTTTTTTTTCCTTTTCTTTCAGGACTCCAATGACATGAATATTCGATATTTTGTTATAATCCCACAACTCCCTGACCACTTCATTTTCTTCCAGGTTATTTTCTCTCTTGTAGATATTGAGTACTTTGTACTTATTTTATCTTCCAGTTTACTGATTATTTCCTCTGTCCCATTCTGCTTTGAGGCTATCCACTGAGCTTTTTGTTTTGGTTATTGTATTTTCAGTTTTAAAATGTCCATTGGTCTTTCTTTATATCTTCTGTTGCTGAGGCTTTTACAATTGTTTCAAGCAAATCATAATTGCTTGTTGAAGCATTTAAAAAGTTTTCAATCGTGACAAAATACATACAACATAGCATTTACCACCTTAGCCACTTGAAAGTGTATAGTTCTGTGGCTTTGAAGACATTTATATTATAGTGCACTACTGAATCACTTTGTCCTGGCTGCTTTAAAATCCTTATCAGAGCCTCCTAACATCTCTCTTCTCTCTGTGTTGGCCTCTGTTGATTGTCTTTTTTTCATTCCATTTTAGATCTTCCTGGTTCTTGGTATGATGAGTGATTTTCAAGGGAAACCTACACATTTTCTTAGTATGGCTTATTAGGTGGATCTTATTTAAACCTTCTGTTTTAACTGGCTTTCTCTGACACTCCTCTGGCAAAGGAATGGGGTCTGCCTCAGTAAAGTCCTTGAATTACAGTAGGGTCACATCCCTATAAAGCCATCATAAGTTGAAAATGCATTTAATACATCGAACCCACTGAATATTATAGCTTAGCCTAGCCTCACTTAAATGTGCTTGGAACATTTATACTAGCCTGCAGTTGGAGAAAATCATCTAACACAAAGCCTATTTTATGAGGAAGTGTTGAATGTCTCCTGTAATTTATTAACTGCTGTACTGAAAGTGAAAAACGGAATGCTTGTGCAGGTACTGAATGGTTGTAAGGGCATAAGCTGCTTACCCTCATGACCGTGTGGCTGGCAGGAGCTGCGGCTGGTGGCCCTGCCTGCCATCAAGAGAGATCAGTCAGTGTATGGCCAGCCTGAGTAAAGGTCAAAATCAAAATCTGAAGTATGGTTTTCACTGAGTGCCTATCATTTTTGCACCATCATGTCAGGACCATCTGTACTGCCAGGTGGGATGGAAGTTGAGTCTCCCACATATTTTTCCACTGACTCTGGGAGAGTCTGTCCCTGCCTTGGTCTTTTCTGACATTGCGAAGGGGTGATGGGCACCTTGTCATAGTATGGTGAGAGTGGAAATCTAGGCTCCTGGCTCCAGTTTTGATGGAGGGGCTGGAGTGAGATCATTTTTTTCCTCTAGTGTTGGCTGGTGTAGAGTGGTTATTGTCTAAGGGTTTTCTGAGTTGCTCTGTTGCTCTTTTCGGGTCCTTTTGCTGAAGTCAGCCAGCTTCTGCTGGGAATATTTGGTCTGTGCCCATGGTGGTTTCTGAGTTGCTGGCTTCTTTAGCTCCACTTTTGGGTTATAAAACACGAACAAATCAGAACCAATAAACAAATCTAGATAACTCACCACCATGTCATTCATTAGGTCCCAAGGTCCGTAGAAGTCTGCCTCCTCCTCTCTATTCTTAGGAGTCCTCTGAGGTTTGCTTTATAGGTACTCTGCTGGACTTGAGGTGTACTTCCCGGGAATAAAACCACATTGGAGGCCTGCTCCATCTTCCTGGGATGTCTGTTTACTTTTAACCTTCTGCTCTGCCTGGCTTCAGATTTTGAGACATTTCTTGAGGGAAAACTTGGCAGTGTGACAAGTCCACTTTTCAAATGAATAATTGACCCCTCAAGTGTGCGCAAAGAACCCCCAAAGCTCTGTTGATCCCCTGTCCCCAGCAGCAACCTGCGCCTGGACAGAGCCCATATTCTCAGCCTTGGACCTGTCCTCGGAAGCAGCAGGTACCCCGAGGTCACTAGCTGCAGAAAGCAGCGAACTCCATGGTTCTTCCATCTTTGGAATCCTGGACTCTCTCATCCTCTTTGCTTCACTGGCTCTATGATGCATGGAAAATGTTAAAAAAAATTTTTTTTAATCCATCTTCTTAAGTTATTTATGGCAGGAACATGAATCTGCTCCAAGGCACTCAATCTCAAGCATAACTGAAAGTAGAAATCTGTTTCTCAGAATTCATGTGACAGAAGTCATTGTACATGAGTGGCTTTATGTCAAAAGCTCCTTTCCCATTGGCTTACATATTCTAAACTGCAAAGTGACAGTGTCACAGAGAATGGTTAAAAGTGTGGATTCCTGCCTCAGAGGGCCTGGCTTTGCATGCTGGCCCGGCAACATACTAACCGTGGGTAATATTTTAGAGTTCTTAAGCCTCTGTTTTCTCATCTGTAAAATGAGGATGCTAAAATATCCATCTTAGATGGTTGTTGTGAAGATAAAATGAGAGAAGGCAAGTAAAGGGCTTAGTGTGCCTGCTACACATACAGATGAAGACAAAATTGTTCGCCGTTATTTAAAACCAATGTTCTGCATGATAGATTTATGCAGCCAGTAACATTTTATTTATCCCTCAAATACGTATAAGTTGATTAGCTATTTACTTCCTTGTGACTCATATTTTTTATTTTTATTTTAAAGGAAAAGAATCCAGATATCAGGTCTACCTCTCTCCTTTTCCTAGAGCTGGGAAACAGTCCATCTTACAGTCGGCACGAACAAATACAGAACAGACTAGGATTCCATCTTGTAGAGAGGACAAAGTAGGCCGAATATCACTTATTATTATATGAACCAAGTACAATATTATGTTGAAGGTATAGCTACTTCAAAAAAAAAAAAACACAAACTGAGAAAAGAGAAGGAATTCTCTGGGTTAGGAAATCCACACAGCTGCTGGTTGATCGCAGTGAACGATATTTAGATAAAGCAAACGAAGTGGGGAGAACATGTCATCTGAAAGTTCTTATTCTCTCAATTATCTTTGTGACATTTATGGCATTGTTCAGAGAAAAAAGATGAATGACAGAGGGGTAACGTTAGCAAAAAGCAGAGTCTCTCAATTTCCGTTTTGGTCCTATCTTCTTTATCATTGAAAATGATCTGGAAAACAGGAAAGAGTACAGAGATGATTAAAAAAAAAATCCGAGGATAGACAGATCCTGTAGAGTGACATTAACACAAATGTCTGAATCCAGTGTTAACCAAGCGGAATACCAGAGTGTGTACTTTCTAAGTCATGCTTGGAAACCTTAAAGACCATAGGGAAGCAGGAGAGTATAATGGTTAGGGGCTTGGTTTTGATGTTAGACTGGCCTGGAAGCCCGAGGTCTGTCACTATCAGCTGCCTAACACTGGAAAAGGACACTTTCTCTCGGCTTTCTTTCTTTATCTCTACAATGGAGAAAATCTACGAATTCGTAATGATCATCAAGAGAGAGGAGAGAGAGAGGGACAGAGAGATACACACAAAAAGGGAAAGGCAGAGAGAGAGAGAGAGGTCCTTCATTTTCATTATTTGTTGTAGCAAAGAAACAACTTTTTATCCGAAGGTCGGTAAGGCATAATTACTGTTCATCTGCCATTCATGCTAGCCAAAAATCTTCTGTTGATAAAGGAAAGCTCTACATTAGAAAAGAAATCCAGGCAATAAATGTAAAAGGGATGATAGCTTTAGAAATTCACTGATTTGATATTTCCAATGAAATTATTATCCCATACTGCTAAAAAGGGAAAAGTTGGAAGGGCAGATCAGTGATCTTTCATTAATTTCCTTCTAATCTCCAAACTGTGCTATAAGAACAGAATCCTCAATTTCAAGGCATGGCGGTAAATCAAGGTATCCACGGCAAAGAAACAAAGTGGTGAGAACTCTGCATGTAACAGGGTCAAGGAAGGTGGAGCTGGTTTGGAGAAAGGAGACTCTGGAGGGAACGTCTTCAACCTACAAGGGAACCTCATGCAGCATAGAACAAGTCTGCTACCGAGTGGCTTCAGAGGGCAGCATAATGGCCAGATGAAGGCTGTTCTAGGAAGGAATACTTTGTCAGTGTTGGAGAAGAGAGACTGGAGGTGGGGGAGGCACGTGCTGGGTGAAAGCAAGGACAGTGAGTCACCAGCACCAGGTCCCTGGGACGGGGCCCCGAGACAGGGAGGTGAGGCCCTACAGCTCCAGGCTGGGGCCCACGGGGCTGCACTGCTGTGGGTCTGATGGCTCCCAAAATGCATGGTCTCGGGACACTTCCATGGGCTGTTTGTGCCTGAGCACGGGATCATGGGGGGGCTGCTGGCCAGGCTCTACGGAGCGTTCTGCAGTTGTGAGACCTTATGCACTTGTCGGCCAGGATGACGGGCTCTGCGCTGACAGCAGATTCCGCCTCCCCATCTCTGTCTCCAGGAGCGCTGCTTGCTGTGGGGTACAGGAAGTCTCCCAGTCTGACGGCAGAATAAACAAAGACTGAAGCCAAAGAACTTGGCAGTTTATTCATGATTTGGAAAACAAGAAGATAAATGCATGTGATAAGCAATTGTCCGGCCTGGCGTTGGAAGCCAGGGTGCGGAGCATGCAGGTACACCACTCTTTCTGGGTGGAAGTGTGTGGCACAGCCCCTGGGGCAGGACCATAAGCTGCCAGGCTTGTCAGGCACTGTTGAGAGGGCTGGGCCTGGTGGCATGTGCGTGTGTGCATGTGTGCAAGTGTGTGTGTGTGTGTGTATACAACTCGGCAGCACATGTACACACAAAGGGGGTAAGCGAATCCCCAGAGCTGAAAACGAAGCCTGAGCCAGCCTTGGGAACCCAAAGGTCCTTGATGGGGGGGTGACATGAACCCCACTTCCCGGCTGACAGCTTGAACTTCTGTCTGGGGGATATTTGCGTAAGTCATTTTCTGCTCAGAACACCCAGGTTGCGGTTGATGACTGGAGATTCCATTGGGTGAAGGAATAACTGAGCCCCTGGACTTTGTCTCCAGACCTTTTATTATAGTTCAGCCACCTCACCCCACATCCCAAGTGGTGCTCATTTGGGGACATTCAGAAAACAGCCTTTAGCCCAAGTGACTTTAACCTTTGATATCCTCAGGACACATTTTTAATCTTTATGCCTCTTCCTGATGCTAATCATGCTTGCCATTAGGTTTCTTTGTTTCAGTAAACTTTTTATTTTAGAGTAGTTTTAAATTTATGGAGAAGTTACATAGATAGTACAGAACCCCTTGTACCCCTGACAATTCACTCTGTTGTCATCAACCTCTTACATTAGTCGAATACTAATCCACTTCCTATTATTAACTAATGTCTGTACTCTATTCAGACTTCCTCAGTTTTTATTGAATGTCCTCATCAGGTTCCAGCATGCCATCTAGAACACCCGGTTCCATTTAGGTGTCGTGGCCTTAGGCTCTTTTTGACTGAGATGGTTTCTCAGACTTCTCTTGTATTCAATGACCTAGACTCTTTTTTATGGTGATAAAAAAAACAATCATTAAGACCATTTTAAGGTTTGGTGCTGAAATGGCTAGACTGGCCAAAATGGCCAGCTGATGTGAGTTTTTTTGGAGCAACTTGGGGAATATGACCTTCTTGGGATGGAGAGCACTGACTCCCGTAGTTTTGTGTATCAAGGCTGCTTGGAATTGAGATCTGGCCTATGAGCCAGATGGACGGGACTGGGCATCTCGGCATGCGCAGCGGTGCTCTTGAAATGTCTCCGCCTTTTCCATTCTAATCCACGTTTTGTATTTCATTTCAGGTTCACCTTGATGAACCCGTGGGAGGGAGGTTATGCTCCCAGAAGTCTCCCTCCTGTTCTGAATTCCTGAAAAATTTATAACAACGGTTTGTATCACAGCATCTTGTACAACTCGGCAGCTCAAACTGTCCTCAGATGGTATGGGTTTGGCTTCCCAAACTGACTGAAAGGTCCTTGACATCAGGGACCAGCGTTCTGACTTCCTTTATACTCTTTACAATAGCTTTGTTATTTTATAGATTGGGCAAATCGGGAGGAGAGGTAAAGTGGCTTGGCTAAGACTGCACGGAAGATCCGCGGAAACGGGCATGGCAAACATGAGCAGCGTGCATTTCCAGTTTAGTAGGGCTGGAGCTGGGGAGGCACGGGAGTCACTCACCTCCCGCGGGAAAGTTAAGGGAGCATTGAAGAACTGAGTCATCCAAGTGAATAATATCTTTATGCAATATGTAAAAATTAATGTGAAAAATTCATGAACAAAATATCAAGAGCTTACATAAAGGCAGAATGTTGTTGCTGGTCTTGGGACCCTGTGTTATTGTGCAATGAAACTGGTTTTCGACCAGTCCAGGGTTCCAGCTTGTGCAGCCCTCCCGACCTCCCCCACCCCCAGGGGACATACAAGGGTTGACAGTGGCATGGTTTTTGACTGTGGAGCTTTAATTTTTACCTTTGGATAAAAATATGTGAAGATACTTAGAAGGACGAAGCACTTCAGAGGTCATTGATCTTACAGGGATGCACACTTTGCTTTGACTCTCCGTGGTACTGCAGTTTACCAAAAATCTTAACATATATCATTTCATGTAATGCTTCATAGAAAAAAATCCTGAGTAGATGGTGGTATCTCCTCATTTTAGGGAAAAAGAAACTAGGCCTCAGATTAGGTTCCTAACCCAACAATACGGAGCTGACCAATGGGGACCTGGAATTCTGATGTTCCCTGGGCCAATCCCATGCTGAGCCGCCCTGGCAGACTGCCTTGGTACACACAGCCCAGCCCTCTACCCCGCTTCTCAGCTCAGGGCACCCATGTCTGTCTCTGTTATTTCCCCAGGAGGGTAAGCGTGTGCTTGCATGAGCATGTGTGCACAGGGATATATGTGTTTCCTTGAGTGTGTGTGTGCATTCAGAGTACAAGAAGATGAGACGCAGAGAACAGACAATGTCCAAAGGAGGGCAGTGGGTGCTGTGTCCAGACAGGGTCCCCGTCTGACGCACTTGGCCTCACAGCTCACAGTGAGAGCTGGCACCAGCCCTGAGAGCTCAGAGAGGACTTTATCTCCTCCTCCATCCGCAAGAATGATTGCCAGGGCTGGTGGCAGAGAATGGCCCCGCCTGGCCTGTCTCCCTTCTCAGGCTTTGGGGAGAAGGTTCAGAACCTTGGCAGGTGATGCAGCAGAAGTCTCCTATCCCTTGGCTGTAAGAATAAAAATAACGTGTTATTTGGGGGAACCCTGGTTTGCCTTTTCCAAAGTGAGTGCCTGAGACTCCGCCAATGTGCAGCCCGGCTTCTGGGGGTGTGACTGCAGGAACGGGAGCTTCCTGGGATGCATCAGAATTTGCTCCCTGTAAGATCAATGACCTCTGAAGTGCTTCGTCCTTCCCACCCCAAGCCCAGCACAGTGACCTGAGAACTTGTTAGCCAGCTGCTCAGTCCTTCTCTGAAAGGGAAGACCACACAACAGCAGCTTTCCGCAGTTTTCCTTGGCCAAATATTGTTCTACCCAATGTTCGCTTTGACAGGACTAGTCATGGAGTCCTCACGTAAAAGTCCCGGGGGCCCTGTTGGCTGGGCAGCTTGTTAAAATACTCGTTTATTTTCTCACAGTTTGCAAGCTCCTGGAGCCCTGAGAGACATACGTAGGCATACGGCTTCTTGGCCAGCCTGTTTCAGAGCATAGCAGGCCAGACAGGGTGAGAGGCGGCCGCCTCGGCCAGGAGCCTCTCGAGGGTTTGAAGAACCACCTTTGCAAAGGCAGACAAGCAGCCACGTCATGATGTGGGCAGCCCCAGGGCGTGTGTCCCTGGCAGGAGCTGGCCTTACGGGCTTGGCCTGAGGGGGTTTGTGCACACGGGAGCAGCGGGCAACCCAGAAGAGAACTGTGGCTCAGGAATGCTCAGAGAGGCCAGCTGGTGAGAGCCCTGGGGAGGACAGAGCCATGCTTTCCCACAGGTCCATGACACAGGCACCATGTGGCTACTCTGAGTACTGGACGCCAGGCTCTGAACTCGGAAGTGGACTCTTCCGACAGCCAGTAGCCATTGTCTTTGCTTCTTCTGGTTTTTAGCCGATGGAATATCATGTGTTTTGAACTCACAGTGTCCAGGTTGCTGGTGTACAGGTTTTACTGAATTTCATAGAAAAATATTAGCGTTAGTCAATTAATGTTGATGAGTTACCCTCACTGCCTTTGTTTTAATTGCAGCATGCCACGTGCATCCCTTTAACCTTTTAGGCTGGATTTAAAAGATCATGAAATAATGAGGCCCAAATTCTACAGTTTTGTTTCATTTTTTTTTTCTGAGTCATCTCTTAAGTCTTGTAATTTTAGGTTTTTCCACTTTCAGTCTCTATTATCCTATAAACAAACACTCCTTCACATGGTCTTTAAGTTCTCTTCTTCAAATGCTGCTCAGATGGCGTGTGTGCTGGGTTCCCACTGCCTGTCAGCAGAGCAGAGCGTGCAGGCAGGTGCCATGGCAGCATCGGTGAGTGGCGGAGGTCCAACAGGAATGCGCATGGGTGCCGGCAGTCCACACAGACAGGTCCTTCCACAATTTCCCGTTCCCACCCTCTGTTCGCGGCTCACAGTGGCCTGGCCAGGATGCCTGTGCTTGGAGCCATGCTGGGGGTCATGCCTTTGCTGAGCGGAATGCCTGGGATCTGACCATATATGACCTTACCGTCTGTGATGGAGTCACTGTCCTGCAGCTTTCCCTGAGTCACCTGACCTAAGATGTTTATCCATCCTGTAAATCCAGGACTGGGCATGTCGTTTGCCCTCCTGAGCCTGCATTTCTTTATGGATGTCACTACATATTATCTTTTTAGGTGCATTTTGTCTTCTTTTCCTTAGAAGGAAGACTCCCAGGGGATGGGAATGCAGTCCTTTATTTCTTCTATATTTCTTCACAGCCTGTAGAGTGTTCTGCTGTTCAAAGGTCCCTGATAAACAGGGTGAGTCACACATTTTAATGAACCAGAGTTCAGAGCAAGGCTGGGCACAAGCAAAGGGTAGCTGCCATTCACTCCTTAGGCTTCAGTATGACTGCAGAGCAAGAGATGCTGGCAGCGTGGGAGGTTGTTCCAGGGGCTGACAGTCATCGCTCGGCCGGCCGTGTCAGATGGGCCGATTGGACCCGTGGAGACACAGGGTGTTGTGTTAGGTGGTGGAGGGGCTGTTTCTGTTTTTACTTGTTTTTAACTGGTGTGTGTGTGTCAGGACCACACAGCAGTGGTGAGAAGCTCCCACCTGCTTGGAACAAAAATAACTAGGCTGCATTCCCAGGCTGACGTTTATCTTCTGCGTGATGGGAGTGGTGTCGTCGGAGAAAGGAAAAAGTGGTGAAGACTGGTACGGACACCTGCTAATCTAACCCTCAACAGACAGACATCTCTCTAAATCTCTTGGTTTTGTGTCTTCATTTGTTTTCCTGAATTAAAACGGATGTGGAGGCTGTGAACATCTGATGCTCCGAGAGCCCTCTGGGTAGGAGATGGAAGCTTGCATTTCTGAGTTATGTGTGTTTTCGCGATGCCTTGTTCTGGGGTCAAGGCTGTATATGAAAATGTAGGAATTCCCATAAAGCCTCCCATTCCAAAAAAATTACAAAATTATGAAACAACACAACTTCTCACCGAACATAAAACCACTTTTCAGGCTGCAGAGCCAAATTCGACTTTTTTGTTCAGCGGTCCCCTGGGGCGTTGGCTGTGGTTCCCTGGAAGTCTCTGCAGCTTGTGAGTCCTCCATAAAATGCCCTTCCCTGAGCTCTGCAGGACCTCTCTGGCAGCCCTGAGGATGAAGCCAGAGGAGCTCCTACAGTCAGGGGAAAGGGGGGTATCTTCTGTACGGCAGTGAAGGGCGTAAGGGGCTCTGCGGCAGGCCAGCCCCCACCCAGACCCCTCTCTCACGGCTTGTGGAGAGCCAAGTCCAATTCCCCCATTCACACATGAGCATTTGGGGGCTCCAGGAGGTCAGGGAGGAGCTGCAGTCAGGAGGCAGCCCTCTCACAAGTGTCCTCCAGGGGTGCTGGCCTCCCCCCCCCCAACAGCGCGCTCATCCTGGATTGGCAGCAAGAGCGGCACCCAGGCTGAGCTGGGGCCACGACCCAGCTTGTTAATCTTTACCGAGAGGCCTGGACAGACTCTTCTGGCCTCCTGGGAGCCTCTGGGCCACCCAGAGCTCCAGTCCCTGAACCGACTTTACACTCCCAGGGTTGAATGCAGGGAGCTGACGTGTGTCCAGTTTTAACTTCTGTCGTGAGTTGCTCTCACAGAATAAGCACAGAGGGGATGGATTATCACGAGGAGGAGGGATGAGCAGATAGAAAAGCCAGTTTCAGCCCCAGGCTCTGTATCTGGGGTCATGGGAGGGGCGTGCGTGTGGACATCCTCTGCTTATCTAATCTTAACTTTAGCGCACTGCCGAGCTGGAGTACTGACATCACACGGTGCAAAGGCCTCGGGCCCTTACCACGTGGGGCTCTGAGCACCATGCAAAGAGAGCCCAGCCCAGCTATGAAGTTTCTGGTGTTTCTTTTTCCCTTCACGTCTCACACCTGTATTTATGAATCAGGCCTTTGTTGGCTTTGTGTTGGAGCCAAAATGACCTCAGCGGTCCGTGAGTCATGCTGCTGGCCCCTGTGAACTGCACCAAGTGCCCTCTCACAAGGCATTTCCACCCTCTGAGCGAGAGGCGGTCGAAGGGACTCTTGCCCAGTTATAAACACTCTGTGTACATTTTTTTGGTGACTTAAAGATCAGTGTGTCCCGTGGGCTCAGTGTTCCTAGGTAGGAAGAAAACCAGCTGCTTTCATTCAAGAGTTTAAAGGATTCTCTGAGCAGTAACTAAGCTGTAACTAGACAAAAGGGCTAATATGGCCTTGCATGCCCACCCCCAGAGGGTCCCTGACTTGGGCTCTGCACCCTGGGCCAAGGTTTGCACCCCACTCTCATTGTCTTATTTGTTTTAATGTGTTCTCACGGCGGCAGTCTAAATGTCTGTGACCCCTCCAGAATCCTCACCCCCAGAGATGAGGGTGTTTGGACATGGGGCCTTCGGGAGGTGCCTAGGTCATGGGGGTGCAGCCCCCGCAATGGAACTAGTGCTCTTATAAAAGAGGGTCCACAGAGCCGCCTTGCCACAACTCCTACCGCCTGAGGACAGGGAGGGGCACCATCCACCACCCAGGGAGGGGCCCCCGTCCAAGCATGCTGGCACCCTGCTCTCAGACTTCCAGTTTCCTGAACTGGGAGGAATAAGTCTGTTGTTCGAGTGCCCCAGGCCCTGGGGTTCTGTTACAGCAGCCCAAAGGCGCTGAGACACACACCGTGGCCACCCACGTAGGAAAGAAGGGCTTTGGAAAAGAGAGGACCTCAGCTTGTATCGGACTTTCTTCTGGGGCACAGGGCTGGGTGTGGCTCTAAATGCCCTGCCCCGGGCCAGGCGGGGTGAGGTGGTCAGGGATCCTGGGGGCGCTGTGCTGCCTCACCCTTCTTGCCCCAACCTCTCCTCCCTCCCAGGCTCCGGCCTGCATGCTTCGTTCGTTCTTGCCCATCCATAACCTCAGGTGGACAACGTTGTCCATCTCAGTTTGCAGGTGAAGACACTGGGGCTCAGGCAGGTCAAGTCACTTGATCAAGGTGACGCTTCTTCCAGAGAGCCAGTCCAGGACGTCAGGTCCTCTCGCTCCAAAGCATGCGGCCCACCGTATCTGCTGTTTATTTTTTTAAGTGATCAGGGATCGAGCAAAGAGGCTGGGGCAGTGGAGTTGTGGAAGGTAACCTGCTCTTTACCAAGGTCTCGTGGGGCGAGAGTAAGGCAGCTAAACACCCCCAGCCCCCGTCTGGAGGAACTACCTCAGTCGAGAGGGGCCCAGTGCCCGGGTCAGCAGGGGCTGTGCAAGGTGGCCTCTGGCCGTCGAGGAGGGGTGTGGGACTAAGGGAATGAGGACAGGGGAGGAACAGCATGTCAAGCCTCTCAGCCAAGCAATTTGTAAAGTATTCCATAACTGGAGGGCAGGGGCCAGATTACACATGATAAGTAAACATAGATTGGCAGCAAAGCCCCATGGGACTGCTATTGAAGGGTGCCCTGGACTCTTATTTCACGCAGACATAGAGGCTTGGACACTCAGACAGACAAACGGACACACATGCCCCATTTTGTTTTGCTTTGCTGCATTTTTTTTTTGCCACTAACAGGAATTTATTCTTCTAGTAAATGACTATAGCGTGCTGAATTGTCTGTCCATAGTGACAATTCCCTCAGACTTACCCCTATGTTTCAGATTTTTTTGTTTTTGTATTGAAACCGAGAAGATTCTGAAAACTTCCGTCAAGGAAAAAGCTTTTAAAGCTTTCCAAAATAGTTGCAAACCATCCTGAACTCCATCCTATTACATAACCTTATCACTTAGTTGTAGGTTTGTTTGACGTGTGCTTCTCCCACGGACTGCGCTTACATCAAGGCTGGGACCAAGCCTGCCACTCCCTCATTCCGCAGCTGTATTCTGAGGGCTGGTGTGCGCCAGCTGCTGCTCTGCTCACTGGGGATTCCTCAGGGAACCTTTTCAATTGATTCTATGTCTCCAGGACCTGAGAATCCCTGGCGTACAAGCAGACACTTCATGAATATTTCCCGGATAAGAGATGAACACACTTCCCACCCCGTATCTGCTTTAATAAGAGATTTGGTTCCTCCTGGGCCAGCTCCCGTAAGCTAGGGCCGCCTGCACTGCTTTCTGGGCACAGGTCTGTGTCTGCAGGCCAGGGTCCAGGACAGTTCTGCCTGCCCCAAGCAGGGCAGAGGACAGACGGGGGAAAGGGATTGGGCAGTCCCAGCAGGAGGAGGGGAAGGGGGGCAGACTCACTTTTCTTGTCTGAGTACGAAGCTCCCAGCTGTGCCCTGGGAATCTGCAGGGGGCAGAGGGTGGCTTTCTACCCTGACCCCTGTTCTCAGCTGCATTATTTGCAGGACAGTGATGTGGGGTGGGTGAGTCACCGACAAGGCTGCTGCGGGCTGGCTGAAGAAAGAAGGTGCCAGAGAGATTCAGAGTCCCACAGGCTCTGTCTGAGGGCTGAGGCCAGTCTGTTCATGGCCTGAAGATGGAGGGCCACGGCCCCACCAGGCTCCCTGTCCCTCATCCTGGGGCTCCGCAGGACCACGCACCAACTCCCGCCCTCTAGAGGGGGAGGAGAGACCCTGAGCTGGAGTGGGAGAGAGCTGGAGCGAGTCCTGGAGTCTCTACGCGTGGTCAAACCAGGACGCTTGGCGAGTCTCTCCAATTCTCTACCCCTCCACTTTACTGTCTGGAAATAATATATATAATAGGGCATATTATATAGATGTACATAGACATATTATAGATATACTGTCATGTCTCCCCCAGGAAGTCACTGAATGATTAGAAGTGTTCTTCGTAAGCAGCTGGCATTAATAAAGAGGGGCTGTCATTTCCTGGGCCTTCCGATTGGGATCTGACCCAGTTTGCATGTCACAAAGTGCAACCTCAGCCCTGTCGCTCCCTGTACGTTATGGAGGACAGAGGAGGAAGCCATGAGGCCTAAGACTATCCCTCTTGGAGGAGAGGAAACACAGCCCGGGTTACCTGGTCCTGCTGGCGCTGGTGTGAGAATCACCCCTGCAGATGGGCGCCCCCGCGAACCCCGTCCTCTGAGCCCCTCCAGCCCCTCCATGACCCACGCCACGCTTTGAACTTTATCCACCTTCCTCCCTCTCACTTGAACTCCCTGAATTTCCTTTTCTGCCCTTGGAAATGTGCCTGAATCTCCCACACCCCTCCTTGAGGCCCTCTCCTTCCTTCTCGGCCCGCCATGGGAGGCTTACCAACAGCAGCCATCCCTGGGCAGCCGCTTGTCCTCCGCTTCTCCTGGTTTCTTCCCACCCGCTCACCTGCCTCCCTGTTTCTTCCAAACTGTCTTTCCGTTCGCTCCTCTGCCAGCCTATGTGGGCCAGGCCGTGCTCTGCAGGGCCCTCCCTGCTTCTGGGGGTGGGGGTCCACAGCCACTGCACGTGGACCACCTGGGCTTCTTATCAAGGCAGATTCCCAGGCCTTGTTCCCACCTGATCAAACTGAATGGGTAATGTTTTGAAAAATTCTCTCCTTTAAAAAACATTTACTTAATAATTTAAAAATGACACAAGGCACACATCATTAAGACATTAGGCTGTGTCAATAATCACGAATCTTTTTACCACCACTCTCTAGCCTCTTCTCCCCAGGTAACCAAAGCCTACAGATGTTGTCTATCTGTCCACATCTGCCTCAATACTCACACAAACATATATGCATCTACAGGTTTTGAATCATGCTGTGTGGACACATCACGGGTGTTCCTCTAGGCCTAGGTCCAGCGCTGCTTCGTTCTCTTTAGAAGCCTAGATATTTCACAGTGTAGGTAGACAGTGCTTTTAAAAAAAAAACCCTTTAGTTAGGTTCATGTTTGCTTGCTTGTTTGCTACCATTAGCAACACTGTATTTAACATCCTTGTGTCTAATTTTACACATCAGTGCTTTTATTTCTGCAGAATAGATTTGTAAAAATGAGATAACTCTGTCAAAGGATACATGTAATTTTAAAGTAGATGTTGTTGCATTACTTTCCCAAATTGGAGAGGCCCCACCCCCTGACCCTGTGCACCACTATTTCTTGCATTCTTGAAAGTATTAGGTGTTTCAGTCTTTCAGTCGTTTTTCTAAAAATGTTTGTCAATCACGTGATAAGGAGATATTATCACTTGTTACTTGTTTTTACACTTTCCTGAAGATCAGTGAAATCCAACATCTTTTCCTACATTTGCTGGTATTTTGGGTTTCTTCTGTGGGATGTCTGTGCACATCCTTCTGCCATTTTCTTAGTGACCATGTCTTGTTTCTGTGAATTTGTAGAAGTTCTTCGACTAGTAGGCATACTAAACATTTTTCTCCTCTACGTATTGAAAATATTGTCTCCCAGTAGATTTTTTTTTGCTGTTATCTTAGTTGATTTTTTTTTTAAACCTGTCATTTTTATTTAATCAAATACGTTTTGTCTTGTCTGGCTTAGAAAGAGCATCCATACTGTATGATTATACAGATATTCTCCTCAATTAAACATATTTTTATTACTTGGTTTTGATTTTTAATACTTAAGTCTTGAATCCCTTTGGAATCTATTTCTGTGTATAGTGTGAGGTTGCAGTTTAACTATTCTTTTTTCCTCCAGATGAACAGCTCATTATGCCAGCACCGTTTATTATTAAACAATTCTCTTTTCTCCCTAAATTGAAATATCACCCGGGTTATATATTAAGCCTTTGATGTCTCTTGAATCTGTTTCTAGGCTCCAATCTCTTCCACCAGGCCATTCAACTATCTCTGTACAGGTAGCAAGCCTCACTGAGTTACAGTAGCTTTGGGGCCATTTTACAGTCTGATGAACAAAGAGAACCTACGTCTTTTGCAGACGGCTCTGGAGTCTCCTGATAGCATAATCTGGGGGCAAGGTGGGTTAATTTCTGTAGTGAGAGCTGTAGTTTCTTTACCTGGAAAATTCAATACCAAAACTCTGGCTTCCTCACAGCTTGGCTGTAGGACGCTGAGCCAGGGGGACCCTTCCTCTCTCCTCCATGAGCCCTGTCTCTGCACAGGCTCCTTCTCACCTCCCATCCCCTCTCTGCATCTGCCTGCATCTCCAGCGACCACCCAGAAGCAGTGATCACCTTCCCTGATGACGCCCAGCTTCTTCTCACCTCTGCAGCCCTGGCTTTTCACTTAAGTCCATTTCTGAATTTTTTTTTTTACTAGTAGTTTCTTTGTGAGTTATTTGGGTCTCTCCTTCTACCAAAGAGGATTTGAAGTGGCTCAGACCTGGCTTCCAAGCTGCCTGCTGGGTGTTGCAAGTTCCCTTTGTGAACCATACTTTCCCATGCACGCTTCTGCTGCTTCTGGGGTATCATCTCCCAGCCTAGGACCAGCAGCCTCCTGGTCACTCTGCCTGCAAGTGCACAGTACGGGGGCTCGTTCTCTGTCACAGCCGGACACAGGTCCTTCTGGGTCTCCCCACAGCATCTCTCTTCCCCGTGGCCCTGCCTTCAGCTGGGACGTCGGGTGGCCGCAGCTCCTGCCCCCCACCCTTCCACACCTCCTCCTGGAAGGCTGATCGTAGGGCTCCCCTGACCAGACTCGCTTATTGCTCCCAATTGCCTGTAAATACCCCTTGAGCGTCTTCCAACAATACAGAAAGCTCTCTTCCAGGTATTGTCTATAAAAGGATTTTTTAAAAATTTATTTTCTATTTGTAAGACCACTTTGTTCAAATGTGTTTTAAAGTGATCACAAATGGAAAAGCCTCAGCCCTCTGAAGGGAGTTTATAAACCTGGTGGGAAAGTGCAAAGGTGAGCAAAACACCCCTTCGCTGTAAGTGCCTGCAGTTAATAACGATGCCACTTTCAGGAGCTGGAGGCCTGGGGCGAGGAAGTCACCTTTCCACTGAGAAACTCTGCTCAGCATGGGCCTCCAGGAGCCTGGAGTCAAAGCCTTTTTCCCTTTCTTGCTGAAAAGGTGCAGGTACAAAGGCCAGTTAGAACAGTGAGGAAGGCCATTCATAGGACAGGCGAAGTAAGTGAAAGGCAAACGAACTGATGCCAAGCACCTACTAAGGAAGAGCCGTTAGTTAGCGGATGAACGTCATTAGGGTGGTGTTCCTAATATTAACACCATCTATTAATAATGGTGGCCACTGACCGAATTTATTATCACCAGGTCCTCTGCTAAATATGAAAAGAGCGTTATTTCATTTAATCCTCCCCACAGGCCAAGAGGTGGGGCGGCCACGGGTCCCATGTATCAAGTGGAAGTTGCTCTGGGTGTGAAGCTGTTTGCCCTGGCCCGCGGCTGGGGCGCGGGGTGTGGCCCTCCCCTTCAGCTCCTGTGTGTTCCGCGTGGTGTGAGGCTGCCTTCCCACTAAGCTGGAAAACAGCGCCTCAGTCCATGTTGAGATAATGCCTATGTGGAAGAAGAGAATTTTTTTTCTAATGGCCCAGATTTTACAAGGTTGCTCTGAGCTCACACAGGAGCTAGGACTTGACCCTACAGCACTATGCATTTCACGCCTACCCATCCATTTTCAAACTGTGCCTCCTCGAGTCTTCCAGGAATGAGAAACTGGCCTTTTATGGAGGCCTACAGTTCTGAAGGGTATCCCTCTGCCACCCAAAGACAGGGTGATGGAAGCTCTGAAATGACCAGGTCACTGCTCCAGGGACTCAATTACATTCTTTAGACAAGAAACATCTTCCTTCTGAATACATCTGAGAGTGGCAATTGGGGGGAGTTTCCATTTTTCCATTACATTTATACTCCTGAGGTATGCATTTTACTGTGAAACATATAAAAGCCCTCAGTCATTGCTGTTGTACATACATGCATTCCTATTCTAACTGTGAGTAAAACTGTAGTATTTCCAGAATATCTTGCCTGGCTTTAGTACATCTACATATCAACAGGCGTTCCCCAGGGGTGGAGACAAATTCATCTCCATATCAGTGGTTAATTACCTGGGCAAATGAGGGCTTATTTGAACATGAGAGGTGAGGGGGGAGGGCTGGTTTGCTTCTGCTGGAGCAGGAAAGAGAAATGGCCCAGACTGCGGTTTGTAAGCAATAAATGGGTTTTAAACTTTATTTCTCCCTTTGACTGATTTTGGTTTTAGAGGCATTTTGCCCCAGGATTTCCTCTCCCTGGAGTTACACTAACCAAACCGCACTTCCACGGGAGAAGCATCTCTTTCTGGTTTTTATATTATCTGGCTCAGGCTGTGGTTACACTTGGGAGAGCCAGGACAGTGGCTTTTTCTACCAGACCCAGCGTGGCCTTGTTCACCTGGACTGCAGGAACGAGGACGAGGGGCCAGATGGGAATGTGCTGAAGCAGGACTGCAGAGCAGCTGCTCACAGCCTTCTCACAGAAAGTCTCCAAAGGCCTGAGCTCCATAGTGAAGCCTGCCTGCAGCCCCGACCCTCCAGGCTAACCCACCCACGGCAATTCCTTTCGCGGAGGACCTATTGTCCATCTTTGTAATCATCTTAAAAGCTCCCTGTTTCATCCAGTCCAGTAGCCACAGTCTTTTAAAGATAGGATCCCCAGTAAGAACTCAGCAGGGCCCAGTGAGGAATGGTATGCCTCCTTTAGTGTGCGAAAATGCATTCCTGAGATTGAATGTTTATGGATGTTTTGTAAAATGAATCTTTTTAAATGTGATGGAGGAACTTTCTATTTAAATGAACTCTTCTGGGGATCCCCTTGTAAAGGAAAGATCCCATTTACTATGCTGAAAATGTGAACCAATCTGCTTTGTAAGGTGGGTATATCAGATTTTCTTCCAGTGGCCATGTGTGTGGCCTGCAGTATGCTGGGGAAAACTACAGTGACAATTCTAGATATCACGTGGCTGTCTGTCTCTGCCTTCCTTCTTGCCATCTGTAGTAAAACACGTTTCTGCTCAACCAGTGCAGCAGAATTTGGATATGAAGAATAAAATTTGCCATGACATCAAATACACAATTGTGACAGCCCCCTGCTAATTTAAAAGATTTCTTTTTAGGCTTTTAAATCCTTTAGAGGGCTCTTTTTACCCTCTTATACAAGGAATGCTGGTCTTGACTCAATTAATCCAGAGACTGATTTAAAGACACAGTTTCCATACCAGGCCTTCAGCTGCGGGAAGACAAGTTTGAGATCCAGTGCTTGGTGGTATTCTATACAGCTTCCAGGACAATTATGTATTTTCAAGAGATACTATCAAACCAACAGGGATTAAAGACAGCCCCATATTTTATAAATCTTCATTTGGGTATTTTTGTACTTTTCTGCCTTCATCGTAAGGGAAGCCACAGTTATCCTTAACGGTTAAGTGATAATGAAACAAATCCAAAAGCTATATGTTCATGTCATTTCCCTTTTTCCAGACAGCCAGATGACACTGGAGACTTTAGGCATGTCACACATATGTGTGACAAGTAAGGGTCCTCAAGGGGGGGAATGGGATGAGAGGCGTCGTGCACTCCTCCCCCATATACACAGGCTCACCGAACAACATGCGCTCACACGTGCATACTCACACGCACCGCTTCCTCCACCCCGCACACAGCTACACAGACTAACCCACATTCCCCTGCACATGCTCACACTCACACATGCCCCCCAGCACACTCATGCATACCTTTCAGTATACACTCATGGACACATATCCCACATGCAGATGTATGGGCCAACACACACACTCCCCAACACATATTCCTACATGCACACCTCCCAGCACACACACACACACACACACACACACACACACACTTCAGGTACTGTCAGAAAGCCTAGCCAGGCTTAAATTAAACATTTTAATATGCTTCAGCTAATGCTTTAACAGTATCGATGGACTACATGCAAGGCCCGGTCCTGGTGGGGGCGGGCCGACCGTGATAGATCATTCGCTGGCTCAAGAACGGTTCGAGGTCAGTAGTCTCCAAGTGTTTGGTCTACATACACCCTAATATTTTCCCCATAAAATCGTGCACCCCTCACATGTTTTTGTGAAATGTTTTATGTCTGTTTAAATAGTCACAAAGAAGAATTTTCAACATATTGTTAAATATTGACATTTTAAAATGCAACTGTTCTATCACCTTGTAAAGAAAGAACTCCGGTGGGCTCACAGTAATTTGGTAATCACCGGTATCCTCCTTCATGACCAAAATTGCTTTAATTGTTAGAAATTTTATGTTGCTCCCTTTTCTCTTTGAATATCAATTTCCATCCACCTCATTCTCCCAAATCTTAATCCTGAAATTCTAATCTAATCGCGAAATCATTCTCTTTTGCTGATCACCCCAGTTTAGTTCTCTGCTAAGTATACACAAATTGAGATTTAAATATTTTAACATCCTGGTGATGGCGAACCTCTATTTATTAAACCTTTTTTCTTGCATTCTTATTATAGTTGATCAAAACAATAATACAACACACATTTTGAACAATTTAAATAGAAAAGGCATTAAAATGTAATTCAAAATGTTTTTCTGAATGGAAGATTAGACCTTCTAAAAAATGTTTAGTGCGGATATGCATGGATGATCCTGTGTTGGAAAGAGACATATAACATTCCTAATACTTCTACTACTACTATTATTTTAGTAGTAGATTTAACAGCCTATAAGCATTTGCTATATGTAGGCCCTAGGAACACCCAAACTAGCCCACTTTCTCCTTCCCAAGGAGCCCACGATTTAGGAAGAGAGAGAAAAGAAACAGTTTAAGGTCTGTGACAAAAGAGGCTACACAGTGTCAGGAGTGTGAGGGGGGCTGCTTCCCACGCTCTTGTCCGGGTATGTGGGTAAGGGACTGGCAGGGGTGGGGTTTGGGGGACACTGGATCATGCATGACAATGTCTCCGTGGCTCTCACTGACCAGGGCCCAGGGATACAAGCCACTGTAATGCTTAATTTTATCTGTCAGTTTGACGGGGCTGTGGGTACGCGGACATGTGATCGATCACACATGGCTCTGGGTGTGTCTGTGAGCGTGTTTTCAGATGAGATTAACATTTGAACCAGCAGACTTAGGAAAGCAGATGCCCCCCCAAAGTCTGGGAGCCCCTTCCAACCTACTGAAGGCCTGGGTAGAGCAGAGAGGCCCACCGCGGATAGGGAAGATGAGGGAAGACTTCCCCTGAGTAGCGGCTTTGAGCTGGGATGCGAGTTTCCTCCTGCCTTTGGGCTCAAGCTGGAACACCGGCTCCTCCTGGGCCTCATGCCTGCTGGCCTTGGAACTGGAGCTGCCCCTTGGCCCTCCTGGACCTCCAGCGGTGCCGCACGGAGATCTGGGATTTGTCAGCTTGCAAAGCCTTGGGAACCCACTGCTTACGATACATCTCTTTCTCTAAACACACCCCGTTGGGTCTGTTTCTCTGGAGAGCGTCGGCGGCTACAGCCCTCTTGGCGCTGATGGGTCCCTCTCTCCTCTCCTTCCAGCTCCAGGAAAAAAGGGCCCTCCTGTCTTCCATTTGAGACCATTTCTTCTTGAGTGTCGAATAAATCTCAGATCCCAAGCTCTTCTGTCAGCAGATAAAGTCACGGCCCCAGGTCTCAGTGCATTTTTTACAACCCATGAGCACTGTAATGAAGTTGTAGCAGAGCTACAAGCCACCTTGAAACAGACGGCTCTGGCCCCTGGACCTCATGCGGACGTCCTCTGGGTTTCGGCTGACTGTTTTCTCGGGCTCTTTTGCTGTCTGGCCACCCCAGGTTCTCTCCGTCCCACACCAGCTCTGCTGGATTTGCACAGTCCCTCCCAGGGCTAGTTTATGGATGTCTGAGTGTAGCCCAGGCCTCCTCTCTGCCCCGCTGCTCTGGGGCCCTGCTTCTGCCCGCGTGTCCCCAGCCACTGCTCCTTATTTAGGGCACTTGCCTTCTTTTCCTCTCTTCTTAAGACCTGGTGGTTCTCACGGAAGGGGTCCCCCAAGATGTCCACATCCTGCCCGTCTGTGTAGGGTAGAGGGTACAGGGGACTGAGGTGGCAGATGGGACTAAGATGCTCCATCTGCGGTCAGACAGGGGCCTCAGCAGAGCCCAGGGTGGAAGCTGGAGATGGAGAGAGAGTCAGAGCGGGTGAGAGGATGGCAGTGCCATGTGGTGTGGGGGGGATGAGGCCTGAGCTGCCGGCTTCGAGGCTGGAGGAAGGGGCTGCAAGTGGCCAGCCTGAGTGAGTTGGAAAGGCGAGGAAATGTGCTCCTCTGGATGGAACACAGGCCTGCCGACGCTGTGACTGTGGTCTAGCGAGACCCATTTCTGGACTTCTGTCTAGGCTGTCAGACAATGTACTGGTATTGTTTTAAGCCGCTAAATTTGTGGTGATAGGAAACTGCCACACAGACACCCTGTGGAAACAGCTCTCCCCAGAGGCCCCTGGATTGGTGGCCAAGACCACAGCCTCGGGCAGGACTTACTTGAGCATCTAGTGAGAGGCACGTTCCATTCACACGGGGAGTCTTTCTTCTCTGTTCGATGGTCCGTGGGGCTTCTGTCCTCTTGCCTGAGGTTTTCCATTTCTGAGCTTGAGGGTCAGGAGGGCCCAGCCTCATGGGTGGGCAACAGAGCTCTGGGCTCAGAAGGGCTCTGCACTTGAGTGTAATGCCCTGTAGTAGCTGCCTTGAAATTCTTAATAAGTTTATCTTTGAATTTATGCTTTGCAAGCCAAGTGCAGTGAGACATGGAGTGCACACTTGTGCTCGGAGCCTCAGCTCCTACAGGGTTCTGCCCCTCCCGCCTCCCTGGGATGGGTCTGTGGGTCATATGCTCACTCGTCCCTGGCGCCCTTTTGCCCACAGCAGCCGTTGTCCCAACCCACAGCATCTTGGAGTGTGTGTGGTGGTGCAGTCCCTGCTCGGTCTGGCAGCTCTGTGGCTAGTTAGGGAGGTGGCAGGGGGTGAAGGTGAGTGGCTCACATGGCCCTGATCCAGGTACTTGGCATGTCCTGCTGCAGAGGCTACAATACCCTTGGGTCACCTGTCTGCCAGGGTTGGGGTAGCAGGCCTGCAGAAAGCTGAGACCTGTTCCCAGCCGGGGCCCTTGCCTCTGCCTGATGGTGGGCAGACGGGGAAGCTGGCACCCAGAGATGCAGCCCGCAGAGTGGTAGGCGGGCCCCACCTCTGGGAAGGTGCCGCGCCCCGGACCAAGGGCGCAGCACATTAAACGCAAATCAAAAGCACCCTGACAGGTAGAGCGAGAGGCCGTGGGAGAATGGAAAAGCTTTGTATCTTGGTACCATTACTGGCACGCACTTTGATCCTGCTTTGCAAGCAAGCATCCCTGCAGTTTCATTTTGCTCTGAGGCAGGTCATGAAGCCAGTCCTGGTGATTAAGCCTTCTCAACAGATCAATTCTGTGCCCTAGGGCCTGCAGCTGTCTCTCAGTGTCTCAGCGTATTTGACAGACCTGCTTCTCTTTGATGACTCATAGGTGTCAGAGTGACTGCCGACCCCCCAGGCCTATGAGGAAAGGAAGCTTCGTGCACCAGTAGCAGTAACGGAGATTCCTGGGGCCGGTAGCTGGTCGGGTAGGGAAGCCTGGCATGGGGAAAAACCACGTGCGGATTGATGCAAGCCAGTAAAATCAGCACAGGTTATGCTTGTGAGTCTCACAGGAAAAACAGAGATCTTCATTTCAGAAAATAGTGGTCTTTAAAGACAGAGTCCGCTAGCTTATCAGTCTCCTGTGGTTGTTTGGAAATAGCTGAATTGAATTTGAATCTTTAATTTGAAGTAAAGTATTATATAGTCTGTTTCAAATCTTATCGAGGTATGAACCGTGTTTGGTGGAGTACCGAGGTTGGGGACGGCTGGTCGTTAGACAGGGTCCTCTGAATCCCTGCTCGGTCCCATTTCGGGGCAGCTGTTATGATGTGAGGCATTGTATTGAGAACTCAGGGATCCCTGGGTCAGAGGGCAGCTGTGTGGCACCAAGAACCAGAGATCCTCTCCTTAAGTATGTTTGATACAACATAGGAGCCCCTGAATAGAGGGAATGAGGTGAGGTTGCCTGGTCCTCCGCGGCGGACTCACCTTGGGCGTGTGGTGGGAGAGCAGGCTTTGTGTGCGGCTGCGGGAGAGCGGGCCTCGCTGTCAGAAGCCCCAACACGTGCCTACACAGCCCTTGCAAAGGTCTTCCACATATCAGATCTCATTTGGCCCCTAAAGCAGGGATGCTATTATTGCTGGGCTTTCCTTCCTTTTAAAGAACATGGAAGTGAAGAAGTGTGTGCAGAGAAGAATTTCTGATGTACAGAGGAACGGGTGTGTCCTGGCCGCTGGCCCTGACCAGCCCTCTCACTGGCGTAGTTCTGCATGTGGCGTCCACACACTCCCCATCACCAGGCATGCTACCGGAGCGCTTGGTCTGTGACGCTCAGAGAACCCTCCCCCATGCATTCATCTTCCAGCTCCTGAAGAGCAGGGGCCGTGCAATCTCAAGCTGCCCGGGCGCCAGGAACAGAGAGCTCTCTCTCCGTGGACTGACAGACACACGAGTCAGTAGGAAATAGTCAAAACAACCACAAAAGCCCAGTCCGGGGTTTTGGCTTCAGCCCCATTCCCTGGGCGGCCTTTCGGGATTGACGAGGCAGAGTAGGCGGTGTGACTGCAATCTTGCCATGGTTCTGGGTCAGTAAATCAATCACGACAGGTCACGGCTGAGTCAGTGGAGCTCGGCAAAGTCGGAGCTGGGCGGGCTGGGAGGGTATCAGTGTCAGAGAGGGGGGACTCTCCAGAGGGAAGGGACCTGGGGGATGTGGCTGCCTCGTGGACCACGGCTGTTCTCTGAGCGGGGAAGCGGACATGACGGACCAGGGCTTGGACATCACACTCAGCACTAGGACGGGTCCACCACCTGGAGCCTCCAGAGACAAACATCTAGGCCACGCGTTTCAGCAGCAGGAAGGTGACTGTGGTGAGCCACAATCTTCCAATGGTTTTGGAGGAAAAAGATCTCTAAATCCTTGAGATGACTGCAGTTTTCCTGAAAGCCAACGAGGAAGAGGAAGCTGTTTGTTTTTATTAAGTTTTTTTTTTTTAAGGGTAAGAGTTGCTGTCTGAGGGCACAGAGCGAGCTGAGACGCCTCTGCACCTGGGCTTGCCAAGCCGCTGGTCAGAGGGTCTGCGCCAAGGCCAGGCGGGGCCTTTGATCCACAGCGATGGTCACCCAGTGGCCGCAGTGGCCAGGTCACGTGTACGCTGTGCTGACCCTTCGTTCTCCCAGTCACCTTCCTGGCCCTACAAGGGGGGCATGCCTTCCCTGGGGCCCCCGCCCCACTGAGCCCTGGCTTCGCTGACGGTTCCCTCTGTCTGAACTTATGAAGTTGGGAGAGTCAGTTGCTAGAGGACTGACTCTGGGCCCCTCAACGCTCCTGCCCAGCCCTCCCCGAGGTTGTTCCTGGATGTCAGGATCTCAGAGAAACCAAACACCGGAAAAGCTAGAGAACACGGGGATGGTGCGCCTTTTCCCTGCCTGCTCTGAGGACCTCACGTCCTTGCAGAGGAGGGAAGTATGGGCACACGGTCGCTGCCCCATGGCTGTCTACCAACCACGCACTCGTTCCTTTCTCCAGCAGGTATCTTTGGAGCTCTTTCTGTGTTCTTGGACTATGCTGGGACCTTGGACTTTGATTTTTTAGCAAGATTTGCTTCCTTCTTTCAGGAACTTTGCATCCAAGAAGGAAGCAGATGGTCTGTAAGCAATCACCCCACAGTGCCATGAGCTTGGCAAGCACAGGGTCCGTGGGACCTGTAGGGGCACCCAACGGGTTTGGGAGGCTCAGACGTGCACAAGGCCCAGTGGTGGCTTAAAGAAAGGTCACCGCTGCCTGGGTGGGGCGGGACACCAGGAAGGCTTCAGCACAGAAAGGCAAGGAAAGGAGAGGCGGCGTAGAATATGTCTGGGTGGGGGCAGCGGGGTGGGGTTGGAGGGACGGGAAGGCGCCAGGTCGTGCACGGCCCGCTGTGCTGCTGGGGGTTGACTCTATTCAGCTGAGATCCCCATGCTGAAGTCCTGACGCCCGGTGTGATGGGGTCTGGAGGTGGGACTCTGGGAGGTAATTAGGTTTAGACGGGGTCGTGAGAGTGGGCCCCCCACGACGGGATCAGTGGCTTTATAAGAAGAGGAAGAGACAGAGATTCTCTCTCTTTCTGTCACGTTACAACCCAGAGTGAAGACAGGCATTGTCGAGCCAGTATGAGAACCCTCTCCCAGAACCGGATCGGCCGGCACCTTGACCTCGGACTTCCAGCCTCCAGAACTGGGAGAAATAAATGTCTGTGGTTAAGCCCTCCGGCCTGTGGTGCTGCGGCTGGGGCCGACGGAGACGCGTCCTTGCTGAGGATTTCACCCTGACCCAGGAGACCTGAGAGGTCTAAGGCTTGGGGGTAGCAGAGCGGAACCTGTGACTGCAACTATGCCGAAGATGCCTGGTGACGAGGGTGCAGGGCCTGGCTGTGACACAGAGTGACTCATGGACACAGAGGAGTCCTCCCGGGGCCCCGGCCTGGCACAGGCAACTCTGGACTTGGTGGTGAGAGTTGGTGTGGCTGTCACTAGCGCTCCCGCGTGGGGCTGGTGTGTGATGGTAGCACAGGAGATGAGTGACAGGTCTGCCCAGGAAGGAGCTCACCTGAACAGCACCGAGGACAGTAGAATCTGTGTAACGTCCACAGAATGTCTATTAGTTCGTTAGACCTTTTCCCCTTTCTTACATTTTCCTTTTAACGTCAGGGGCTGAGAATTGAGTTACTTACACTCCTCGGCCATTTGCACCCACGAGACACCCCTTTTGTTCCCATTCCTAGCTCCGGTCCCCATGTCGCGTGGACAGCCACATCGCTTTTGGGTGTACGTGTCTGGCGAAATAGACGTATTTGCCATGCATTTTAATCGATGTCGCGGGCATCCCGCTGGAGAGAGCCCACCCATCTGTCTTTCACGGACGCCCCGTCCCCCTTGCCCAAGAGTGCTTCTTGTCTGTTCTGAGCTGCTGTGGATTCTGACCTGCCTCAGCCTGCCTGTGTCTACGGCCGCCACAGACATGGCTGCAGGGGTGGGTGAGGGCTTCCTGGGTGCCTCCCTGGGAGCAGGATTGCCCCTGCATGGGTCTCCATTCTCTTCCCCAGCAGGAGGCAACTTCGCCCTGCACGCAGCCCCGACTCAGCACCTGCACCTTCTCGACCCACCTGCCACTCTAACGGCAGGTGTGGCGCAGACAGGCATCCCTGCAGGCTTGTATTTCTCTGGAAACTGGTGTCTGGACACTTTTCATCCTCTGGTTGTCGCTTTGAGTTCTCTTTTCCATACATTACTTGTTCATTTGGGGCTCTTATCTCAGCAGCCCACCCCGCCAGCTCCCAGCTCTCCCGCTGTTCCAGAATATGCCAAGGATCCAGAGAGAAACAGCATGGATGACAATGAAAACAAATTCGTGTTTTAAAATATTGCCAATGAACCATCTTTCCCCTGGCATCTTCAATGTGAACGGAACACAAGTGTAGCCAGTCTGTCCAGCTCTGGACCTTTCCCACCTCTGCTTGTCGCCCACCCTGCTTCAGGTCAGCCCTGGAGGCTGAAGGTCTGGGACTTCTCACCTCGGACAGCCTGCTGCAGCCTAGGGGGTCACCACTTTGGTTGGCATCCTTTAAAGAAAAAGAAAAGGACTCCTGCTTTGTGGCAAAAGCCACCTTTTCCACTGGTTCATGTGTACAATTTCTAACCGGAACGGTTTGTGGTAAAGCAGTTCACCAAGGAAAAGAGGGAAAAAGAACAGGAGAAGATGAAAAGCGGGGGAGGGCAAGGCCTCCCCATCCCCCAGGAAAACCTGTGGAAACATCTGGGAAGTCCAAGCAGCTCTTCACAGAGCCCTCGAGGTGTTTATATTCACCCAGCCCTGGGATCATGACTGATTATTTGGCCCGCAAGGTCTCAACAACATTTTGTAGGTGGTCTTCTAAAGGAAAGCAAATATTTAAGGCTCCTCTCCTTCCTTCTCCTTGATTGTTTACGTGGGGAAAGAGGTACCAGTTGCTCCCGATAAGACGGGAACGGCAACAGGCAGCGTCCAGCTCATGTGAACACGGCCGCCTGGGCTCACCTCTGACCTGCTGGCCCGCCAGTCTCGGGCCCCTGGTTGGTGGAATACAGGGGAAGGTTGAGGAAGGCTGCTTCTAGGTTGGAGCATTTGGGAGAATATCTATAAAATCACATATGGCCCTAGATGTCTTTATATGCATGGCCCAGTCAATCAGGATTTAACAGAAGGCACAAATACGTACACTTAACACATCTAAGGATGCATATATGATTAAACGTAAATGATTTTGGATATTTGTATTCTATACACCTTGAAAAAGAAAAGTCAACCAGTTATGTGGACCAAATATGTGGCCTTCATCATAAAACATATCTATTGAACACTTATAGGGAATTCACTCCATCACTGTGCAAAGTACATGGACCTCTGTAGGAATCTATGATCCGGGGAAAACAGGGTTACACGCAAAGGGATTCAAGATTATAGTGTCTGTAATAATGATTGAGATTTGTTTTGCAAGGTACCAAGTACTTTTACAACATTCTATCTTATGATATTCACCAAATCCTGTGAAGGTTAAGTTTCTGGCTCAAGGTCACACAGTTGTTAAGAGCAGAGGTGAGCAGTCCCCTAGGTGGTGGGCTTCTGGCTTGTTCTCTCCTGCCCAGGGCACTGATGTCTCTGGCCGTGGGACTGGGCCATGTGGGGCAGAGACTGGGCATTCTGGCAGCAAGGGCTGTGCTGTGAGGTGAGAGAGGGGCTCCCCCTGCATCTTGTGGAGTGGAGACGGGTGAGCCTGAGATGCGGCATGGGGAGGTCCTCGCTGGGCACTGAGCTGGGGAAGGTTGTGTTCAGCACAGAGCTTGCCTACAGGCCAAGGCCTGCCAGAGCAGGTGCCGAGGTCTCCCCATGTACGTGCTTTCTGTGGGGAGAGTGCTGCTGGATGGTTTTTGGGGGATTGCTTCCCATGGGGTGAAGGAGGAAGACCCGCCCGGAGGGGCAGGTGGTGTTACAATGACACCAAATGCAGCAACTCGGTACACCATGCCAGGACACCGTCACCCCCAGGACACCGTCACCCCCAGGACACTGTCCCCTCCAGGACACCGTCACCCCCAGGACACCATCACCCCCAGGACACTGTCACCCCCAGGACACCGTCACCCCCAGGACACTGTCACCCCCAGGACACCGTCACCCCCAGGACACTGTCACCCCCAGGACACCATCACCCCCAGGACATCGTCACCCCCAGGACACTGTCACCTCCAGGACACTGTCACCCCCAGGCCCCAGGACATCGTCACCCCAGGACACTGTCACCTCCAGGACACCGTCACCCCCAGGACACTGTCACCCCCAGGACACCGTCACCCACAGGACACCGTCACTTCCAGGACACTGTCACCTCCAGGACACCGTCACCCACAGGACACCGTCACTTCCAGGACACCATCACCTCCAGGACACGGTCACCCCCAGGACACCGTCACCCCCAGGACATCGTCACCCCCAGGACACTGTCACTTCCAGGACACCGTCACCTCCAGGACACTGTCAGCCCCAGGACACCATCACCCCCAGGACACTGTCAGCCCCAGGACACTGTCACCCCCAGGACACTGTCACCCCCAGGACACTGTCACCCCTTGTGTGTTCTTCAGAGGAACTTTACTGCACAGTTCCAGCGCTGAAGGGACAGAGGGTCAGAGCTGTCGAAGCCGCGTCTGAGGTCACACAGCTGGCAAGTCAGAGCCAAACTCCATCCCAGCTGCCTCTGCTGAAGCCTGAGTCCCCACCCTCCCACAGGCCAGCACCCAGGGTCCAGGCCCTCCGGGAGGTCAGAAAGACAGAGGGAGCACATGGGTGGGACAGAAGGAGGGGTGCAGGCCTGAGGCCTCTGGGGTTGAAATTCAGGTGCCGTGAGATCCTAACACCAGAAAGTGATTTAAAAACCTGTCCAAAGTGGCGACAATGGCTCTGGTAAGAACCATAGAGGACCTCAGCAGCTCCGGAAGGCGCGCTCCTGCGACTTGCAGGGCCTGGGGCGTCTTGCCCATGGGGGTGGCAGGGTCCATGGAGAGCAGTGGGCACAGGCCCAATCCTGTCTCCTCTCAGGGCCCCACTGCCCTTGTCCACATCCGAGCAAAGTTCCCAGCCATCATGGTTTCTGTGGAAGGAGAACGGCTGCTGTAGGACCCAGTGAGGCAGTGGGTAAGAATGGCTTTGCAGAGGGCGGTGCCCTGGCGGAGCCCCGGAGGGAGGTGGGCTGACGCTATGACCGCCGAGGAGAAACTACACGAGCCAGGGGTCTGGGGTCTTTCTCTCAGGACGGGCTCTTCCAGGAGCACATTGCTCTGCATCAGGCTTTGCCTCTGAAAGCTCAGGCTCCTCTTGCACACAGGCCAGCCATGGTCTCTAGAGGACTCTGGGCTCGTGCGAGGAGCTGTTTCAAGGCGGGTTTCCTGAGGGCTCACAAAGCAGCTTTGCTAAACCGCACTGTCGGTCAAGTGCCTTTCCCTGACCATGTGTGTGGGGAGTGGCGTCGGTATCTGGCCATGCACTTTCTGCAGCCGCGTGCTGGCTCCTCGCCTTTGGGGAGTTGCAGAGGGAGGTGCCCAGGAGGGCGGGAGAGCCTGGGCTGGCGGGCAGCGTGGGAGAGCTGGAAGCCCACAGTCAGGAGGCAGCTGGGAGGGGGCGCGGGGAGGACGGTCAGCAGACCCATCAAGTTCATTCCAAGCGGTCGCGGAGTGTTGGGGGGAGGAGCCGGCCAGGGGCGGGGACGGGAGGCGGAGGGTGAGACAGGGGCGTACCACCGTGCTCCTGCGTCCAGAGGTTCGCTCCGGACGCAGCCATGCCTTGAATAGAAATGAGGGAATGAATAAATGAACACCAAAGGATTTCCTCCTTCCCTGTACAGGGCTTTTTAACGTGTTGACACACGTGTCTGGGGTCATCCTCATGGCCTCCTCAGTGAGCTCCTTTGACCCACTTTTGCCAAGGATCACGAGGCTCGAGCTCCCATCCCACGGTTTGTAAATCCAGACCCTGGGGCAGGTCAGGGACACGAATAACAGCTCCAGAATCCAATTGCTGTGGCGGATGCGGACCACGGAGAGGCCTTCCTGCAGGAAGGCATCCAGGTGGGGTGCAGGGTCTGCGGGCCTGGAGAGGTCTGGCTGCCGGGGTGGGGAAGGCGCAGCACGCAAGGGATGTGCTTTGGGAAGAGACAACAAAGAGCTGCCCCGTCTCAGGGGGAGCTGGGGCCTCAGCTGGTCTGGAGGGTCCTGCACGGGGTGGGGCCGGGGTGCGGGCAGCGAAGGCTCTGAATGCCACTTCTCCATCCAGGTGGGCTGACGGCCCCTCCCCGTCTGGCCCTGGGACCTTCCCCCAGACCTGCCACTCCTGGCATGGCAGCTCAGGACCTGCAGCGGCTTTGGCGGGCACTCTTGTCGCCGTGGGGCTGAGTCAGTTCACACCATCGGTTCCTTTTGCTCAGCTGTGTATGGTGGCAGCAAGATCTGCACTACCCGCCTTCCTGGGCCCCAGGGTGGCTCTGGTGAGGACTGTAGGCCACGGGCAGTCCATCCAGGGTCCCTCAGAACTAAGGGAGGCCCAGAGAGGCAGAGAAATGGGCCCACAGGCGGGCAGCCGGGGCTGGAGGAGCAGCGCCTGGCCCGGGACCACCCAGGCCAAACCAGCAGTGGGCTGCCCAGGGCCTCTCCGGGTCTCTGGAGCGCCCTCCCACCCATGGCCCGGGGTGTGTGAGAAGTGTTATGGCTGAACTGGCCCCCTCCCAAATTCCTCTGTGAAAGCCGTGACCCCTAGCACCTCAGAATGTGACCGTATCTGGATAAAAGGTCTTTGAAGGGGTGATGGAGGTAAAAAGGGGTCATTGGGGTGGTCCTAATGCAACCTGACTAGCGTCCTTGTAAGAAGAGGAGGTGGAGGCAGACACACACGGAGGGGGACCGTGTGAAGACAGGGAGGAGACAGCACCTGCACGCCAGGCACAGGGGCCGCAGGAGAATGGTGTGCATGTAAGGAACACTTGGGAACGCAGCCGGGCAGACTGCAGCTCCTGCCTGACCCGTGTCCCAGCAGAGTTTGCGCTCACGCCTCCGGGTGTCTAGCTCAGCTCCCTGCTCTGCAGAGCAATACAGACTCTTTCACTTGATTCGGTTGTTGCAAAGGGCAGGTTGAGTCTGAGGGCCCAGTCCTACCCTGGCTGGCCGCCCGCCTCCTGGTAAGCCCAGCTTACCTGCCTGTGTCCCCAGGAGGCCACTCTGTCTTGTTCTCAGTGACATCAGTGGTCCGGATGACTCTCGCGTTAGTTTGCTTTTCATTTCCCCTTCCTCTCTCTCCTGCTCTTTTCTCTGACCCCCTGAAAGCCATTTCCCCCCAGCTTCCTCTTCTTTGCTCCCATAGATATCTTTGGAGCACCTACGAAAGGCCGAGGGCTGCACTTGGCGCTTGGCTTCCAGAGGCGAGCAGGCCAGATCTGTCCCCGCCCCGTGAAAACTGGCCACCTCGTGAGGGAAAGGCCATCAGCGTGGAAGCAACCGGATGAATGATTTAATCTCACCTGCCGCAGGTGTCACGAGGGGAATAGATAAGGGAGCGCTGTGTGACTTTCTGAGACCTGAAGTGTACGGGCCACAGCGTTGGTGTGCATGATCCCATCACCTGGGGCTGGTCCAAGAGGTTCCCCTGGGGAGTAAGACTGATGTAAACATATTCGCTTTGCTTTTTTTTTTTCTTTGCTGAAAGTAGCTCTTTTCAACAAAAGAAATCTATTCATGGAGAAAAAATAAAAAAGCAAAAGGAAGATATTGGAGCATCTACCATCTCACTACTCTGATAAA
Organism: Smutsia gigantea; assembly: GCA_032199065.1. NCBI lineage: Eukaryota > Metazoa > Chordata > Mammalia > Pholidota > Manidae > Smutsia > Smutsia gigantea. The sequence continues at coordinate 89,784 of JAVSCE010009863.1, forward strand.
ACCTTTTTATATCTCTATTCATCTTCCAGAAAGTCTCCTATGTGTACCTACGTGTGCATAGAATGAAATGAGCAAACCCATACATGGTTTTGATATTTTGCCTTATTCACTTAAAAACATACCTCAATCATCTTTTCATCACCTGCCACATCATTTTCCGTAGCTGTAGAGCATTATGCATCCTATGGTCTCTTTTTATTGGACATCCAAATGGACGTCCTATTTGCTCTTCAAAATGATGCTTTGGTTGATATCTTTGTAGCCGAACCTGTGCACACGCCTAATGTTGCTCACGTATGGGTAGCTCGGCTGAGCCTTTGAAAACCTATGGGCACCATTGCCCTGATGTACATGAGAACACATTCCGGGACGTGGGCTGACTGACTTCCCCGCACATGAGGGGTGGATCTGTGTCCGCCCATCACTTCTGCAGTGGATAGCTGATAACAATGAGATTCCCCCTAGATCAAGACATCTGGAGCAAGAGAGAAGGACTTACCTTATTCCGGGCACTGAGCATTAGCTGCCTTCGGCCCTCATTTAAGCAGAAAAAAAAAAAAAGAATCTGGGTGAAGGAACCTGGGCAGGTGAAACTCTAAAATCTCCGTATGGATGGAGTTTTACCACATCTTCTTTTCTTACGTCTTCTGAGGCTATTTTAAAGGATGGGGGACAGCGACAGGTTTCAACTTTCCCCTGGTTATGGAAACCATCAGCCATCACTGGCTAAAGAATTAAATATATATTTTCATATATTGGGACTAAATATACATTTTCATATATTGGGACAAAGAAAGGGGAGCTCCAGACACCAGATATGAGAATGTCACTCAAAGGTTAAGTGCCCAGGTGAGAATGGAACAGAAAGCCGTAGTGTAGCTGACCGACCAATGCACTGTAGGACGTGGGGGTTAACATGCTGAAGTCAGTAATGAAAGAGTCCAACACAAAAGAACATCTCTGGGAAGTCACCCCCCACCCCACGCTTTATTGGGATGTAACTGACACACAGCACTGGACATGTTAGGTACAATGTGATGATGTGATACGTGCATACACTGTGAAATGACCGCATTAGGATTAGTTAACACCTCCATCCCCTCACATAGTTACCCTTTGTGTGTGTGTGGTGAGGACATTGGAGGTCTCCTCTCCTGGTGACTTTCCAGTATATAACACAGTATTGCTAATGGCAGTGAGCGAGCTCTATTAGATCCCAGGAAAGTACTCATCTTATAACTGGAAGTTCATAACCATTGGGCCCGTGTCCCCCACATCCCCAGCCCCAGGCGGCCACCGGTCTGTCTCTCTTTTTATGAGTTTGACTCTTTCGGATTCTGCGCATAGATGAGATCCTAAGGTATTTTTCCATCTCTGCCTGCTTATTCTGCTGAGCATAATACCCTCAAGGTCTATCCATGTGGCCAATGGCAGGATTTCCTTCTCTCCTGTGGCTGAATAATATTCCAGTGTGTACATGTACCTGTCCCAGTGTGTTCTTTTCCTACTTGTGTGTGCATATATATATAACAATAGCAACAGTAATAGCAGTAATACACAGCAGTAATAGTATAACTTCATTCGGGTTCCCAGACCCAATTCCATGTGTGTAAGGATGTGGCGGGGGGGGATCTTCCCACACACAACACCAAGCAATTCTTGAACACCAGCAGGGTGACCAAGAACTGGACTCAATTCTGAGGTTCTCTGCCCGGAGACAGCACCGGACTCCCCAGGTTAAGGGCTCCATCCTACAACACGGCCCCCCATCCCCGACTCCCGATGACCCCAGGCGGTTCCCTGTGCTTCTGACCTACCAGCTAGAGATTGGAGGTTCCCACAACCTCCCCCTTAGGTTCAATTAATTTGCTAGCGCGGCTCACAGAACTCAGGAAAACTTATGTTTACCAGTTTAATAAAGGATATCATGGAGGATACAAGTTTACAGCCAGATGAAGAGAGACACAGGGCGAGGTCCCAAATAAAGGAGCCTCTATCCCCATGGAGCTTGGGGCCTGGCTGGATGGCACGTGGAGGCATTCTGGTTCCCCAAGCACAGAAGCTTTCCCTGACTGAGAAGCAGGATTCAAGAAAGCAGAGAGATAAGCTCTTCTCACCGGTGTTACTCATTGAATAGTCATGACTGACTAAATCATTGGCCATTGGCTGACCCCCAGCCCCTGCCCCTGGGTGGGGGTCAAAGTCTCTCATGAACATGACAAAACACCCGTTTCACCTTTGAGACTCTGCAGTGTTTTCAGAAACTGTGGATGAAGACCAAATATACATGGGAAATAAATATTTGGTCTATTTCTTATAACACACTTACATCGCAGTACCATGTCTTTTTCCATCCATCCTTCGATAGACATTAGGCCATGTCCGTGTCTTGGCTATTGCAAATGAGACTTCAGTGACCATCGGGGTAGGAAGTCTTCTAATTCAAGGGCCGTGCAGCAGGTTGTCAGGGAACCCCATGGTCACATACACCCACACTTGAAAGAGGACCTGCTTCAGTTAGCTTTGGGGTGCATGTGAGGTTCTCAGCCTGCTCGGACTTCCTTTCTTGGGCCTGGTCTGCACAGAACTACACATTGCAGCAAAAGAAGACATTACTCTTCCCCCCCCCCCTTCTTGATTATCCCTGGAAATGACAGCAAAGTTGTGTATTTTGCAAAAGGTCCTCACAACTGTTTAATCTGCAAACCGCAAAAGATGAGTGGATCTCTCTCATTTTGGAGCTGGAGAAAGGGGAAGAGGGAGTTCAGTATTTTCAATAGGAGACCAAACACTACAGAGGTTACCCTAGAGGTCAGCACCCTGGGCCTTGATGGATGTTCTGATTCTCTATTGCTTGGTAACAAACTGCCTAAGCTTGGTGGCTTGAAACAACATGTATTTTGCTCCCAAATCTACAATGTGGATGAAGTTCTGTGAGGACGTTTTGTTTATCTTGGCTCTACGGGGAAAAGGCTGGGGTGCAGTTGGCTGAGGGCTCACTCACTCTGTGCCCTGGGGTGGGTGGTCCTGCTGGCAGACCCCCGCCTGGGCCCCCAGCCAGGACAGCTGTAGGTGGCTACCTCCCCTTACGGTGGCTGGGTCCCAGGAGACAGAGAGGGGCACCTCCCCAGGTGACTGCCCTGTGTGGTCAAGGAGTCTCATAGAGTCCGGCTCAAGGTGGGAGTCATACACAGCCCACTCCTGTCAGTAGGAGAAGTATTAAGGAATATTGGACTGTGTCTTAAAACTGCCGTTGTGGTTTCTGTCCCCATCACAGAATCCCACTGGACTCCTTGGCAGTCCTCACACATCACAGGAATCTTGACTGTGGTGCACAGCGTGGGGTTCAGTGCGGTCTGCCCTGAACTGGAAGGTGCGGTGACCATCGTGAAGCCATCCTGCACCAGGGAGGGCCTGGAGACGTCAGGAACACGAGCAAGAACAGGAGAGAGGCCCTTCCATTCAAGGGCCTGGGTCCCCAGCGGGCCCAACACAGCAGCCTCCTTCATTCACACCTGTCGGGGGGGCGGGTAAAATTGTAATGTTTCCAGAATATCTCGCCTGGCTTTAGTGCATCTGCATATCAACAGGCGTTCCTCTGGGGTAGAGACCAGTACCTTTAGTGCATCTGCATATCAATAGGTGTTCCTCAGGGGTGAATATTAATTAATCTCTATATCAATGGGTAATTACCTGGGCAACAGAGGGCTTATCTGAACCTGAGAGGTTAGGGGGAGTGCCGGTTTGCCTTGGCCTGAGCAGGAAAGAGATAACCCTGGACTGCAGTTTGTAAGCAATAAACAGGTTTTAAACTTTATTTCTCCCTTTGACTGATTTCAGTTTTGGAGGTATTTTGCCCCAGGATCTCCTCTCCCTAGTGTTACACGGGGTCACCCAGGTATAGAACGGGGATCTCTTAGGAACGCAGCCCTCTGGCACCAAAGGCCCTGTGAGACAGAAGAGCCCATTTCTTTCTGCTGTAGTGGGGCTGCCTTAGGAGTTCACCCTCAACCTTTTTAACTTGTCATGAGAGCAGTTATCATCTTCACCTTCCCAGCACTTTGCAGGATATCCGGACTTCTTCGCAGTTTTACCACTTGACGTTTTTGTTTTATGTGTATGCACGTGTGTGTGTGAACATGAAATCTACCTCCGCCCCTGGAAAGTACGCCTGGCGAGAACCAAGTCTTTGTGGGCTCTGCTCCTCCCTGGTACCCATGCCTGGAACCCCATCTGGACTCCAGAGGCATCCAATAAACAGTTCTGAGGGAAATCAGTGAATCCCCACCAATCACCATTATCTACATCATCTCCTCGTGACTCTTTCTTGATCACCAATCACCACTATTTCTTGAATGTTATTTTTTTCTTTTGATCTTTTTTTTTTCTGCCAGAAAGACAGTCATTGCTAAAGCACTTGATAAGCAGTTGGGAGTCTGCTCTCCTTTTTTTTGATAAGAAGAAGGGTTGGATTAGCTGTTCTCTCTAAGTTTACTTGTAGTTCCAAAATGTCAACAATAAACCCTGGATGATTGCAACTTTGGCTATCTACATCAAACATTTCCCTTGCCAATTCTAATAACTTAATGAGTTTGTGTTAATTAAAGAAGGTTTAAGGATGACAGAAAACTGTTCTTTATGGGCCTTTAGTTTAGAATCCAACATGATAAGGATGTGATTTCTTAAAACCGATATGCTACCATGGGCTTCATCTCGAAATTAAGCCATTGCTACACTTAAATTAGGAGGAAAAATGGAAGGAAACAGAAATTCCACTTCTAACACAAGCTGAGTGATTTTGGACTGGAAACTTAAACCTGTGTTTGCCTCCACTTTCACCTTAGTAAAACCAGGCAATAATAATAAACACTTGCGAGATGCTTGCTAAGAACTCGAGCCATTCCAGATGATTAAGGGGTATTGAGATCTCATGGTCGCGGCCCTCTGATGAGAAAGACGCTGGTGTCATTCCCTCTCATGGATGAGAACGCTGATGGATGAGAACCGAGCTTTCCGGTCACTTGCTGAAGGTCACATGGCCTTCACGGGCCGGGGGTAGCCAGGCCCGGGACTCTGGACCATGCTCTCTCACTGCACGGAGCTGCCCCCTGAGGAGGAAACTCTCAGCTGGTTGTCGGGGGCTGAAAGCCCTCACGCGTGTGAAGGCAGCAGAAATGCCCAGCACGCAGTGAGCGCCAGGAACGGGGTGAGCCATGTGCTCCTGCAGAGGTCCTGTTCAGGCTGGCCTGCTCAGGCTGGCCTGCTCCCCGAATCTACCCCTTATCCCCAGATACGGTGACCTCATGCCTACGTCAGGGAGGTGTTCTGGATTATTTATTTGCAGTGTGGGCCATTTCCTTTCATTCTCAGCTATTGTCTTATGCTCATGACATGTCTCTGCATCCAGAATTTAAGTTGCAGGCGTTTAAAAATATAGTGTATTAATAAAACGTTTGAGGCCAGCAGATTTGGAGATGACTGCCTCTAGAAAGGCGGCTTGTTACTCACTGTTCCCAGGGGGAGGGGCTGGTCAGGAGGCACAGGGAGAGGGTGGGATGTGGGCTCCGGGCTTTACTGTGGTTAAGGAAGGAACAGGAGGATGGGCTCGTTGGAATAATTTCAGGGCTTTGGGGCACAGGGCTGTCCCTAGTTGCCTGGTACTTGGCCCTGGGTGGTTAAGGCCAGGGGATACTGGCCTGGGGTGTGGATGGGATGTGGGCTCTGGATTGGTTAGTTTGCATTTGAAGAGTGGGCTTGAGGGCAAATTGTTTATACTCTCTCTGGAAATCGGCTAGCCCTGGGAGGGCAGTCCCTCCAGGATCAACAAGGTCCCAGATGTCAGAGCATCAGAAAATAAAGGACATGGTTAATACAGATGATAACTAAAATAAATGCATTTAGTGCTCTTTATCTCTAATCCTAAATCGGGGTTTCTTAAAATGGGGCCTACAGAACACTGATATTAGACCACTTGAGAGCTTGTTAAAAATACAGGTCCCTGGGTCCCTGCCCCAGACCTAATACAGCAGCACCTTTGGAGATGAGACCCACTCACCTGTTCAACAAGATCTCCAGCCGATCCTCCCGTTCACTGTGGTTCGAGAATGGCTGTCCTACATGCCTTGTCTCCATACTGGACTCTGAGTCGAGAGGAACCCAGACGGAACTCCTGGGAAGAGGAACAACTTCCCCAGATGACAAACACCTCTCATCTTCCCCTCCCTGGCTCAGCTGCAGAGAAACTTCTGACACTGTCAAGGGCTTCCTGGAAGACTGAGACGGAAAGGGTTTCCAATGTCCATTATGAAGGAGGGCTGGGTGCTGGGGACATAGCCCCTCAGTCTGGCCTGCAGTTGGAGCTAGGAAAGCAGGAGCTGGAAGCAAGTCGATGATAAGTTACATCTGTCCATTCGTGTTCAATAGTGGGCCCTGTTGCTCTGCTGGAGCACCTGTGAAACTTACGTTGAATGTGCACTAGCCTGAATCCAAACTATCGCAGCTAAATTGTTCTGGGCCCGATAAAGGCCAATAGAGCTTTTTTTCCCAGTCAGAGTACATTTGGAGAAAAAAAATGTTGTTTGAGAGAAATATCCGTAAGAACCTGTAGTCCCAAGCTCATGCTCTGGTGATGCACCTGGGGCTTTGTCAAGAGGCAAGGCCAACATGAGCAGCCATGTGGCCAGGGAGGTTTGGTCTGGAGGGCAGTGGGGGTCACAAGAGGGAGTCAGAAGAACACATACAAAATCCTGTGGTGTGCGTGTGTGGCCAGGATGAGATTGGGGGGTGTTTGCTTTGAACAGAGCCGGAAAAACCACAGATTTCTCAAATGGTTTGAGAAATGGTCACCAGGGGTTGACCATTCAGAAAATATCAAGTCTATGTGGCACAACGGAGAGAGGTACAATTTGTGGGGCTGTTTGAGCCCCAAATCCACAGGGCCAATGAGCAGTCCCGACGGTAGCACTGGAGTAAAGAATGGGGTGTCTGGATCAATTCCTTGGCAATGTACAAAATCTTTATGGAGGTTGAATTGCTTTGCCTCCAAGGTTCCACCTATTTGCATCCCCTTAAATGGTTCAGCAAGAACCTCACTGGAGGGATTCTGCATTTTGGGCACTGTTCCCGGATGTATGACCTTTTGGTATGACCCCCCCCCAATAACGGTTCTGTGAATCTTTGATAAATCTCTGCAACAAAGACCCCAGACGGATACTCATCCAATGGCTAGCTACTGATATTACGAAGTAGATTCCAAATTATGTGAGCCCCACCCACATGTGTCTTTCCTTAGGACATTGAATACGATGCTTGCTGTCTCCATGTCCTAAAGGAGACACCTACATCAGTTTTAAGAGTCCTACCCAATTCCTTGGAGTGGGAGTTGCTGAGAAAGTTTAATGCTGAGCAGTGAGGTGAGCAGAACCTATCACTGTGTTACTTACACACTCCCCACTCTTCCTAATTGTTTTGGATTCGTCCTTTGTTGTGCTATCCTGGGTGTGTCTAATTTAGGTCACTCTGCTGCCTGGCCCCACCATCCGTGTGCAAGTGATGGGTTTGAGAAGCCAAAGACATCTGGGTCTGTAAGAATAAAGTTAGAAGACAATGGAGGAAGAAGCTGGTTCTTTGATCACTCAATCCCAGGGCAGTCCCATGGGAGACCCCTTGGTATCAGGCCAGGTGTTCCCCTACCCAGCTCTTTGCAAGCTCAGCTCCAAATTTTAATATTAATCAGCAGCTCAGCTCATTTTAAACTTGAGAAATCTGTGGGTTTTCTGGCTCTGTTCAAAGCAAATGAGCATTTGCCTTTTAGTCTTGCTTAGATAGTTGTATAAATGGATCTGTTAGTCAGATGTTACAAAACATACAGCCTCTTTTCCTCTAGATGATGATGAAGATCCAAAGGACGATAATGAGGATTGTTGGCCACGGAGCCGCTTCATCTTGGCTGTCCCTGTCAAGGGTTGCTAAGGGTTTTTCAGAGGAACATTCCTTCTGCTCAGCAAAGGAAGAGCTGGGCATGGCAGGTATGAGGGACACAGATTTTGAATTTTTTGAGTTCTGCTTGATTTCTTTGGAATGACTCTGAGGAACAGCTGGAGTTGGTGATGCTGGCATAGAAATCCCTACTCCGCCCACACTCCCAGGATAGCAGGGTGAGTGCTGTCACGTGGCACTGAGGCTCCTGAGGCGGGTCCACAGCTGGTCGGACAAAGAGCCAGACTGTGCCATGGACATGATGGCTGTGTCTGGGAGCCCTGGACTGCAGCTCCCCACCACAGTGAGATATTTGTGCCTTGTCTTGCCCACTCATGGCACTTGCAAAAATCCAGGGCAAACATCTGTGGAAATTCCATGCAACAATGAGAATGTAAAATATTTTAAGCTGAAACCAAGAGGCAGTGGATGACTCAGTATGATGGGGTTGGCCAGGCAGAAAGACAGCCCTTCGTCCCTCCCTGTCTCTGTTAGAAAGTATTCTCAGAGCCTCGACAGTGACCCTAATGGCTAAGTGGTCTCCTCCCTGAATTGCCCTGACTGCTGTCTCCTTGAACATTCTCTCTCTGCTTGGAGAGCTCTCACTGTCTGTGACTCTTGACCAATGTTGCACTTTCGTTTTGCCATGCGAGAAAATTCACTGGAGAAAACCTGAGAGTTCACGGCATGTGACGACGTTGTGGACCTGCTTCTTAGGGCCGGGGGCTTTTCTCATTAGACCATGTCGTTAGTGCCTTCTCAGTGGCTGGGAGTCAGCTGTGATAAAAGCAGAGGCCAAGCTCCCCAAACTTTCCTGTGCACACTCACCTGGGGGCTTCTTGCATGTCTTGGCTTTTTCACTTGGGGGTTTAATTGTAGGACATGGCTAAGGGCAGGCGTGAAGCGTGCCTGTCATCTAACCCTCAGAATTGGGTGTCTTTCCTAGCCAGTCGTCACAGGGCCAGCCAGGCTTCCCAGCCTGGAGGAGGCTGACCAGAAGATTTAGGCATAGAAGACCCAAGAATGCGTGCTCGCTGTAGGTCAGCTTGTACTGCAGGGAAGAAGTGCTGAGACTGAGAAGAAAATGCAGCTATTTATCCCATGTTTACGCATCAACTTAGATCCTTCCTCCCTCAGGGCAGACTGAGGGTGTGCAGAGCCCCAAGGAGCCAGGAGCTTGACAGCTGTGGGGCTGCCCATAAGCAGGACGGATGGAGGTGTCCCCTCCCTGACATTCCCTGGACCACATCTTGTCTCTTGACCCACTGAGCTCCTTGTCAGAAGAAAGGAGGCTGCAGAGGCAGTCCGATGCCTCATTTTACTTTAATTACCTCTTTAAAGTCCCTGTTTCTAAACACTGTCACTTTCTGAGGCATTGGGGTTAGGACTTCAATATAGGAGTTTTAGGGGGACACAATCAGCCTAGGAGAAGTACCTTCTCTAGGCCTGTGTTCTCATCAATAGAATGTACATTGCAGTGCCAACCCCCAGGGGCCGCCCTACTTCCTCAGGGCATATTCTCTCGACACCCAGCCCTGCGGGGAGCTGTTTCGCTGGTGGGGAGGCAGTCACCCCTTTCTCGCTTGCTTAGTGGCCCTGTGGGCAGGACGCTCTGGAGAGTTCCCTGGGACCCTTCACACTGAATATAGTCACAGTCCCGAGTGAGACTGGCCCGTACTATTTTTTGGAGCCGCTTTTGGCTCTTAAGGAAGCTCGGACAGATTGTTTGGCTTCCTGGGGTTAAGGACTGTTACTCTATGAGACCCCTTCCTGTTGTCAGCGCATCCCCTCAGGACCACTGCCTCAGTCTGCTCCACAGAAGAAAAAACATCTTTCTGTTGGTGGCTGAGAGTTCCTGCCCTTTCTCCTCTTCCTACAAGCCCTTATCGCTAAGGCTGAAGGGATTTGCAAAGTTGAGGAAGAGCAGTAGGCAGTATTGCAGTTACAGGGGTTGACAAGGTGCCAGGGACTCAGGATAAGCCCACATTATCTGTGCCGGGGACTCAAGCCTGCTGACCCTGGGCCGCGGGACTTGTCCACAGGCAGCGCTCACTCTTCTCCATCTCAGGGATGTCTTTCAAGGCCAACCTCAGAATGACAGTTTGGGCCCAAAGCCCTCCGGAATGAGGGTAACAGCTTCTACTAAAAGGGCACATCTTTAGCTCCCAGGTACTCAACCCACTCTGGCCAGTCGCCCTCCCTGCCAACCCCACCCTATTCCCCACACTATTGGAAACATGAAAGTCCTACTTCTCCATTCCTTCCTCGGGACAACCTGGAAATAATAGGATCTGTTATGGGCCAAATGCTTGTGTCCTCCTAACATATTAAAGCCCTAACACCTAATGTGACTGTCTGTGGACATGAGGCCTGTAAGGAGGTGACAAAGATTATGTGAAGTCGTAAGGGTATAGCCCTGACCTGATAGAGCAAGTCCCCTTACAGGCAGAGGAAGAGACACTGAGCTCTCTCTGCCATGTGGAGACACAGGGAGAAGGAGTCCCTCTACAAGACAGGGAGAGCGCTTCACCAGGGACCAACCTCACCGGAGACCAGCCTCACCGGGAACCAGCCTCACCAGGGACCATCGTCGCCGGAGACCAGCCTCACCAGGGACCAGTCTCACCAGGGACCAACCTCACCGGAGACCAGCCTCACCGGGGACCAGCCTCACCAGGGACCATCGTCGCTGGAGACCAGCCCTGTCAGGGACCATCCTTGCTAGGGACCAAGCTCAGCAGGGACCAGCCACACCAGGGACCAACCTCACCGGAGACCAACCTCACCGGGGACCAGCCTCACCAGGGACCATCGTCGCCGGAGACCAGCCCTGTCAGGGACCATCCTTGCTAGGGACCAAGCTCAGCAGGGACCAGCCACACCAGGGACCAACCTCACCAGGGACCAGCCTCACCGGGGACCAGCCTCACCAGGGACCAGCCTCACCAGGGACCAACTTCACCAGGGACCATCCTCACTGGAGACCAACCATACCAGGGATCAGCCATGCCAGACCTTGTTTCAGACATCCAGCCCCCAGAACTGAGAAAAAAATTAATTTCCATTGTTTAAACCACCCAGTCCATGGCATCTTGTTATGACAGTCCAAGCTGACTAATACAGCATCCTAGAGGGAAAGAAGACCTCAGAGAGTGTTTATTTAAAATCTCTAATTTTGAGAATGAGGAAACTGAGGCCCCGAGATGTGACATGGCAAGACTGACAGTGTTTCCTAGTGGCAGAACCAAAATGACAGCCAAGGTGTCCGGTTTGTAAGCCGGGTCATTTCCCACCACGCCGCACGGCATCTTTTGAACCCAGCTACCTGCAACCACGCTGTTGATAGACTCCTTTTACTTCAGTGAGTCTCTGCCATCTTGCTGAGCACGTCACAGGACGAGACAACAACAGATCCAAAGCATTCGTCAAAAAGCGACTTCGATCTAAAGCTTTTCAGGCTTGCAAACTCCAATGCTGAGTGGAGCTAGGCAGGTGACTGGGTAGAAAGCAACAAGGAGCGGTGCGGATTGCAGCAAGCACACTCTGCAGGGCGTTTAAATTCCGGTTTTTAACGTGGTCGCCCTGTCCCCCAAAAAACACGTCTGGCTTGTAGGCTACGCGTTTGCCACTACTATCAGCGCAGGCAGAGCTCGACCACCAAGATAAAGAGGTTCTGAAATTTCAGTGGTTTATCACGATAGAAGTTTATCACTCGTTCATGTCATATCCCAATTGGGTTGGAGGTCAGGAAGGGCGATGCTACACGCAGTTGCTCAAAGATCGGCTCCCTCCGCCTTAGGGAGCCCCCGGCCCCTGCACATGGCCTTTCTGGCTAAGGGAGAAGGGGGTGAGAGACAAGACTGTGACAGGAGCTGGTGTATGGGCCAGGACTGAAAGTGGTATCCCATCTCATGCCTCACACCACCGTCCAGAGCTGGTCCTGCGGCTTCCCCTGAAAGAGAGGAGCTGGAAGTGTAACTTTGTGAGCCCAGGACAACGTGAAATGGCTTGTGAGCACACAGCCTCGTCTCTGCCTCAGCTGCTCCGGGTCCGAGCGGCACCTGGGAGTCAGGGACCGTTCTCTCCCTTTACCGAGGACAGACATTGAGCCCCAGAGCTGTCAGGCTACCACGAAGAGGAGGACAGCCTCTCCCACCTGCTCCTTTGTCGTCCAGTTCCTAGAGCCTTCAGGGTCAGGCAGAAAGCTTCTGGACCCTTCCATGGAGAAGGGGTGTGGCATGGTGGCACTGTCACTCCTCCGGCAGCAAGAGCCTTTCTGGCACGGCTTCTCCTCTGTAACAGCAGGGTGGACAGAGGGGCTGCAGACTGGAGACGCCCCCTTACGGGGCACCTAGCGATGTTGAAGCAGGATTAACCCCATGTCTGCCGTGTGCTGGGTGGTCCTAGGGGCAGAGCGGCAAGCTCACCCATCAGGACGTAGGCTCCATGAATGCGCCAGGCCAGCTAAGAAGAGGTGGGCTGTGGAGCGAGAGGCGCAGTCAAGCTTTAAGCACTAAATCGTAGGAGCCTGGCAATAGAGAGGCACCTCCCAATGGTATAAATCTGGAGAAAGGCAAAAAAAAATCGCTAGTTCTGTGTCACTTACTTTTTCCTGGTTCCTTTTAACTGGGACGCTCCGTGAACCCACATGGAGTCTAGTTCTCATCAAACGCAGACTGGGAACGCTGCAGGGAGCTAAAAGGTCAGGGAGCCCAGCGCCTCAGCTGGGAGGGGTGTGGGCCTGCGGCGTGGAGCGTTGGCCCCTGTGACAGTTTTGCCAACAGGAACCACGCCCTCTGCCAAGGAGCAGCTCCCAGTTAGCAGCCCGGCTACGCCGAGACCCGGCACTGTGCCCTCCAGGTGCTTTGCTGAGAGGGACCGAGTGTCATTCAGGCCGTCTCAGCTCATGAGAGGGGGATACTGCTTAGAGGACGCATGTGGCCTGTCCTGAACATCCGGGCCGTGGTCACAGGCAGGCCGCACAGGCTGGCCTGGACGCTCCCACAGGCCCTGCTCCCCATGCTGCCCCTGACCGCCTCCTTCTTCCCATTTCCCCAGTAATCCTGGAGCCTCTCTGGAGGGGAGGGATGACATCAGATGAGAAGGGGTTACGGATCTAAGCCCAAGGTTCTTGATTTGAGGGGCATGAGGGGCCCAGGACCTCCTTGAATTTGTGTGTAGGGACACGTGCACATTTTTTGGTGGGAGAATGTCTACAGTTTTCTATCACATTCTTAAAGGGTAAGGGTTCTAGACCTAAGGGTGGTTAAGAACTATTACCACCAGGCATGAGGACACTGCCCAATGGGATGGTTAAATGCATCTTTATTGATTTATTTTTTTCCGATTCAAAAGGCAGCCAATGCTTAGGTGGAAACAGAAAAATAATTTTACATTAAGCTAGATAGAAAAGCAGAAAACAGCTGTATCTCTCCTATGCAGAAGCTGCCCTCCGTGCAGTGTGTCCTGGGCATCCTGGTCCCTGAGGACAGACCCCAGCCTCTCCCCTCATGCAGGTCGCTGTCTGGGGGTGACCCAGGAAACAGACAGTGGCAGCACAAAGGGGTGGACTGTAGGGGGTGTTAGGCGGCAGAGAGAAAAACTAACCGGGTGGTGGAGGGGTAGGCGGGGGTACAGGGGGAGGAAGGCCTCGCTGGGAGCCTTCAGGCTGGGGAAGAGCCTTGGGGTCTCTGGGGAGGGCTGTCCAGGCAGAGGAAGCAGGGGAGGGACAGCTACAAAGGCCCTGAGGCAGGAATTTGTGGACAAATATGCTTCTGGGGGTGAAGGAGCCTGAGAGACCCAGCTTGCAAAGGAAAAACAGCAGCTTTCAGACACTCACCACTGGACCAGAGGGAGGCTTGCAAGAAGGCACACCCCCCTCCCCTGGGCTCCTGGACAGCGTGGGCTGGAAATCGGTGGGTGCTGTCTGCCCCCACGGGGTGACCCCTCTGGGATCCTCCAGCAGCCTAACCTGCATGGGCCGATTCGGGGTGAAAGGGGAAGAAAGGTCTATTTGTTGTGGAAGAATTAGAAACCACGCAAGAATGAGGACAAGGAGCGTGGCTCTTGGATGCATGGGCTCGCTTTTCTCAGCCTTGGCCGGAGCGCCCGGAGGGGCAGGTGGGGGAATCGTTATCCAGGGCTTCTGGCAAGGAGCCTGGCTAGGGAGCCCATCTTCTTCCTGCTTTCTAAACAGCTGCATCATTCAGCTCTCCTTGACCTCCTGTGCGGTTGTTAACAAACAGACATGTGATAGAAAAGAGGCTCTGCCCTCATTACTTGGTGGTGTCACTGCAGCCAGCCTGGGTGGGCATGCCTGAGGCCGCTGTGGGCTCTGTCCGTCCAGCCTTCCCGTGTCCAGTGGGACTCACGCTGTGTGCGGGGTGGGGATCGCTGCATTATAGCAACCAGTCTGTTTTCATTTAAGGTGCATGAGATCATTATCTAACAGCTTGGTCACCGCGGAGAGCACTTTCCGGGTTCCTGACGCGATAAAATACCCCTTTCTTGATGAGAAACAACTTAAAATAAAGGGGCTGCTTGGCTGTTACTGCAAATGACAACTCCAGTCAGCACATAGTCGAGTTACAACAAATGCACGGGGGACTGAAAGTGCACAGAGAAAGACAACATTCTGGCAATCTAGAATGTGGGCTGTTTTGACTTTAAACATCATTTTTGTGATTTTGAAATGAGTTTCTTTTCCTCCCTAGCATAAATGTGCACTAACTTCACAGAGGCCCAGGCATCAAGGCAACACATGTCACTTATGGAAATGTGACAATAGGCCGGCATGGACACTTTGTGCATAATACAGTCCTCTCTGTACTCTCCTAGAAAAAGATGAAAAACCCAAAACAGTTGGTGTTGGGAGTTACTTCCTGAAGGACACAGGGAAGGCCCAATGATGCCACATGGGGCTGGTTCTTTGGTAAATTCTGGACTTGTGGCCTGGTCTCCAAGTGGCCGCACAGAACACCTAGTGATCAGCCAACCACAGGGGAGAGAGGTTCTGAGATATTCTGTGCTCTTCCTGTCTGCTGGCACTGAGCATCGGCTCGTGGACCAAAGTGTGCAGCGTTTAGATTCTTAACAGGCCTGTTGTGAGGCAGCGCTCACCCTCTCCACTGCTGCGGCCACGGGGGTGCAGAGAGAGGGTGGGCCAGCCCAGTCAACCATAGAACCAGGCTCACAGGTTAGGTGTGGAAAGCCAAGTATTAGAAGGGCTTTTCCATCCCAGGCCCCTGCAAGTGGCAAGAGCAGATGCCTTGTCGGGCTTACTCCGTCAAATCTAGAGCTCTCCCTTAGCTCGTGTGCTCAAATCATACTTGAGACATATACTGGGCCTTATGTAATGCAACCTTCCAGAAAAATACAAGCCCGGAAATTGCCAATCTGCATGTTGCCTTTTCTGCTCTGCCATCTCAAGCAAACCCCAGGAAGGAGATGTTCTGTGGTGTGGAAGCCCTGCTCAGTGTCTGTCTTTCCCAGGCTGGCCTCGCTTCCATTTGGATCCGGTGGTCAGTCCTCTGGCTTATTGGGACCTGAAGGTGTGGGTTGTCCTCTCATAGCCCCTATTGCAGTGGAGTGAGCTGGGCTTGGAGACGCTCCTGACCCATTTGGAACTGCAGCCCAACTCAGAGTCTGCCTGTA
Source organism: Smutsia gigantea (assembly GCA_032199065.1). Taxonomy (NCBI): domain Eukaryota; kingdom Metazoa; phylum Chordata; class Mammalia; order Pholidota; family Manidae; genus Smutsia; species Smutsia gigantea. The sequence goes on from JAVSCE010009863.1 coordinate 105,414, forward strand.
TCATGGGTCTCATTTAGGGTTCGGAAAGCCGATTCAGTTGAGTAGGGAATGTAGGAGCTCTTCTCTTCCACTCCATGCTTGCTCCCGGCTCCCGGGCTTGCTGATTTCCTATCTTTCCATCTCCTCCATCTAAGTAGACGGGGGCTTCTGGCTTCCCAGACACTGTGCTCCTCGACATGCTCACTCAGCATGCAGCCCCAGGGCACGGGAGGAATGTGGGCCGAGAGGGCCTTGGCTGTACACCCCATGTGCCCAGGGGCACGGCTGGAGCCCTGGGAGTAGGGGCGGCTCTCAGGGATGCCTTCACAGGACACTGGGAGAGCGCCCCCTGGCTTCAGGGCTTAGATATGGGAAGGTGTGGTGAAGCTGGGGGGCCGGGCGTTCTCCTCCCTTCTGCCCAGGACACAGGCGATGGTGCTGCCTGCGGCTGGGAGGCCAGAAAGGAGTGTTGTGTCTGTAGGTGCCCGGGGAGATGGTCAGTTTTGGGGGGCATGACAGGACCAGTGGGGGGAAATGGCTGCAGCATTCCTGTGAGATTCCCAATGCCCCCAGCGGCTTCTGCACAGAAGGTCCTTTAAGGAGCCAGAGAAGAAGTGGAAAGGCCTAGGGGTGAAGCTGCTGGGGCACGGATTGCTATACATATCTATGCATCTTTTGGCCTGTCTATTATCTATCCACCATCTAGCATCTATCTTTGCCCTTGGTCAGGTGAGGTCAGCTGGGGATTTTGCTGTTAAGCCTGTGGAAGCTAAGGCAGCAGGGTTTGCCTAGGGCTGCGTGTGTCTTCTTGCCCTGGGACCAGCCAGCGGGTGACGGATTTGGGAACCCTTTTGCAATATGGCAAATAGGTGTCAGTCCTGACTGGTGGAGGAGGCATATGCCTTACACGTGACTCTCAGCCCAAGGTCGGGGAGGGCATTAGAAAAGTAAGCAAGAAAGGGTTGTTTCTAAGAACCAGAAGTCATGCCGTAATAATGAGTAACAGCTGTAACCTAGAAGCTGCAGCAAATGGCAGGGTGCCCACAGCTGGGCTTTCCCAGCCCCTTTTTCACGCGCCGTGGGAGACTCTCTGCCCGCATGCGGCCGCGGCTGGCACGATGTCACCGTTTACATTCGGCCATGTATTCCCCCTTCCCACGAGTCAGCAGAGAGCTCTGCCCATGGCGGCCATGCTGCTGTGCTGTTTTCTCTGGATCGGTGCTGTGGACTCTCTGCGGATCTATTTTCCCTGAAGGAATACAAGAAATGATAGCCATATGCAGGCAAAAGTATGTACATCTGTTGGGGGGTAGCCGCAAAAAACCAGAATGAGTGAAGTAGTTCAGCTAAGACAGGAACCAACCCAAACACCGAACCCACACAAGCCCCGGAAATGTGGTTAAAAAGGAAAGACGTCAAACAGGAAAGGCGGAGGAGGCAGCACATGCTTTGCAGGATGGTTTCAGACTAGTTCTGGCGGAAGTCACCTCCCAAGGTGGTCCGTCCTCTGGTGACCTTGGGTACCAACTCTTCTCCACCTCTCACTGAGGATGAAGACGGGCACCACGGGCTGTTCACTCCATCTCTCTCCCTTCTCGCTTTAACTAGCAAGGGGGTATTGTCTTCTCTGCCACTCGACACTGGGCAATGCAGAGCACACACCAGACTGGCTGTGCTGTCTCCACAACAAAAAGGATGGCGTGAAGGGCCAAGGTAATCCGGTAAGTTGCTAAATTTAAGCAGAAGTTGAATGATAAAGGAGAGCTTGTCAACTTTTCAACCTTCCCAGGTTCAACATCTCTCACTGATCCTAATATTTACCCCCTTTGAGATCCAGGGGAAATTCTCCTCATTTTAAGCTATACTGTACATATGAGCCACGCTGAGATGGTACCTCTGTTTGTGATAGAAACATTCTTGGGGGCAACAGGGCTGGGACAGTCTTGTCACTAACATAGGTCACTGACAGGGACAACACAGCTGTTGACACTAACATAGGCTGCGGACGTTCGGCAAATACCACCAAGAAGGATTTGGCATAGCTCGTTCCTCTGTGCTTTACCAGGGACAGAAGCACTTCTAAGGCTGAGGCTCTCTTCTTCAGAGCCTGCACCTTTCCCGTGTCATCCCGACCGAGGGAGGCAGAATAATGGCCTCCCGAAGATCCCCACATCCTAATTCCTAGAACCTGTGAATATGTTCTATTTCATGCTGAAGGGAATCACAGTTGCTATAAATTGACCTTAAGATAGGGAGATTACCTTGGACTACCTGGTTGGGCCCAGTGCAGTCACAAACGTCCTAGAAAGTGGAAAAGGAGGGAAAGGGAAGTCTGAGGGAGAGGCATCTATGAAAGAATGAACCAAGAGATATGCAACATATGCAGCGTTGATGATGAGAGAAGGGGCTATGAACCAAGAAGTGCGGGCAGCCTCTGGAAGCTGGAGAAAGCCACGAAATGGCATGTCCCCTGGAGCCTTCACCAGAAGCGAAGCCCTGAGGTCACCTGATCTTAGCCCAGCGAGACCCGGGTCAGACTTCTAACCAGCAGAACTGCAAGACGATAAATTTGTATTATGTCAGCCACCAGGCTAGAGGTAATCAGTTACAGCAAGAGTAGAAAACTAAGACAGGGACCTTAAGCCTTTCATTCGTGCAGTCCCATCACACTCCAGGGGAACCTGGCTGAGAAAGCTGTCTTGGGGTTGTGGCTGCTGGAGAAGGTGTGTTTGCAATAAAAGTTTCCATTTCTGAAAACCCGTGTGTCCCTCCCCCAGCTAGAAACAGACATCTCTTACTAGCTTCCGCTGGATAGAAACAATGTGTAAATGATAAATACAAGCACATTTCTCAAAATGTGTGATAGATGTATACTACATAATTTTATACGAAGCATTCTCATTTGGGAAATTGTTTCCATTGGCTCTATAATGGGATGAGAACACAAACTGTCCCATGTTGGAAAATTGAATCCTGAATCAGTTGTGAGGGTAAAAAAAAAAGAACCATTGAAATGCCATTATGAATATTTCCATCAGACCTACGGGATACATGATTACAATTTAAATGCTCTGTTTCAAACACTGTCCAGGGACTTCCCAAAGCCCAAGGACTTTATGTCACTGCGCACTGCGCTCGGGGTTGGGGCGCACTCTGATGAATGGTCCTAGAGGAGAGAGACGTGGTGACTAAGATCCCTTTAGGAGCTCTGCTTACAGAGCCCAAGAGCAGAACTTTAAGAAATATTTGTTGGCCATAGGCATTCAGTTTGTGACTACCTCTTGATAAAGCATTTGTGCCTTAACTCTCCTCTTCTGTACAAGGGCTAAGAAGCTTCACAAGGTGTTCAGGTGCCAAGTGCCTAAGGGCAGCCTGTCCGTGGAAGAGCCTGGCCGGTGCTGCATGGCCTCCAGACACTGCAATGTGTTCCAGGACTGGCTGGTGCGTTGGGACCGGGGGCAGATACGGGCTTGAGCTGGGAGGCATAGTCGCTGACAGAGAAAATGGAAACGGAGCACTGTCTTCAGGGAACAGGAGGAGGAGAAGGTCCAGGCAGCTGCACAGTGGGGAGGCCAGATGGCAGAGGAGCAGGAGGGGAGGGGGAGAGTGGGGAGAGAGCAGGGCGACAGGGCAAGAGGCGGGGTCGTGGAACAAAGGGTCTCAAACTCCCATAGGCTGCTCTCTGTAGGAATGAGGAGACGCCAAAAATTCGTGAGCGGTCTTCAGCTCCCATATTTTTCCACCCTAAGATCCCCACTTTTTTCACATTTCAACATCTTGAAACTGGGCTGTGTGTTACCACGGAGGGGGTTTATGATCCCTGTCACTATCTAGGTGTGGACGTGGTTGTCAGTTCTGGTAGCACGTCTGGTCCACTGCAGATCTTTGATGTTGCCATCAACAAACAAGGACAATTGAGGAAGGACCAGGAGTCCCAGTCATTAGCCAAAGCCTTTCCATGGCATTGGATTTCAGCAGAAAACCTTTTAGAAACTATCATTTCTGGTAAGGTCATGAAAGCAGAAGAATCACAAGTCGCAAAACGGGTATTTGGAACTTGGAAGGAAGTCCTGGAGACAGCTTTGCAGCTAGCATATGATACTCGTAGGTCATTTTAACTTGAAGTTTTGGACTCTGTTTTTCTCAAGATTGTGACGCTGCACTTCTTAGGAAGTGCTCCGTGTTTGGAAAGTGGGGTGGCTTTATTTCTGGTTCGACTTTACCCTGAGGCTATGGACCTCTGAAGTTCCAACGTATTGGAAGAAGGTATCTTATTAGACTTCCAACCTTGGGTCGGTGCTGGGTCTTGCTCCCCAAAGCTGACAACATCGAAGCCCAGGCATGTCCGGCATAGCAGGGGACCCAGGACAGACACCACCTTAGGACTCAGGTTTGTCTCCGAAGTTCCTCTTTCCCATGGGCTTTGGCCTGGTAATTCCTTACTATTTTGTCAGTTATTTCATGTTGTTAAGGAGGTCTTCTGCATATATAATCTAGAACATTGATTGTTTTCATGCAGAGGGTTGATTCAAATAATTTCTGAAATGTCTGTAAGGAGAAATCTCTATGCTACTATTATTTATTATTTTTGCATTTTACAGTACCCAGAGGCACTGTGGCCTTCTCTATGTGGGGTAGGAATCTAAGTCAGAGAGAGAGAGAGAGCAGAGTGAAAGAGGAAGCCCCTCTGGGGCTTACAGAGCAGATATCCCAAGACGCATCAACTCACCAAACCCACACCTGCATGTGCCCGTGAAGACAGTCTCCTCACTTTTGTCAGGAGGAAAGAGGTCTGGTTGTTCTCTCCTGCCTGGGACTTTGGTGCTATGACCCTCTGTATCAATAACATCAATATGGTGCCAAGTCAAATAGTTGTTATATCTCTTCACTCTTTCAGAAGTGGGTCCCTCCACGGCATTGTAACTCTCGGAGGGTGAGACTCTATCTTGTCTTTCCTTTTGCATCAGAGTCAAAAAGTGCCATACTCTTGGTATTCTTGGAAGAAACTCCTTGACTAATGAGTTGGTTTGGTTGATTTGCAGTTTCTACTCAAGCTGAAGTTGGATAGGACCTATGATCCAGTGACCTCATTCCTAGAAATACTCCCCCCAAACCCCTATTTATGTTCCAAAAGACATGGATAAGAATGTTTGTGGCAGGAGACTTGAAATGATTCCATTTCCATCAATGGTAGAATGATGAACTAAACTGTGGTATGTTTGGCCAATGGGATACTATACACCCAGAAAGTGGACAAACTTCCTCTACACACAAAACATAGAGGCATCCCACATATGCAGTGTGAGCATGATATGTCAGAATAAGAGAATTCACACTCTATGTCTCCATTTGGATAAAATTCAAAAGAGGCAAAATTACTCTGCAGTATGAGAAATTAGGATCATGGTTACCTGGGCTGGGCGGTGGGTTGGGAGGAAGTGAGTGGAAGAGGGTCAGAGGAGGGCTGTGCGCTCTCTATTGGTCACACTTCTGTGTCCTATTCTGGTTCTCTGGTGTCTTGACTTTGTGAATACCTATCCAACCGTACCTTTATGATCTGTGCACTTTTCTCTACGTATCTTACATTATAATTAAAATCTTCAAAGGTATAAAATAGTTGAATGGCATTTTCTTTTCCCCTAAGTAAAACTATTTCTGTTCAACTTTTGGATACAGAAAAGCACAAAGTCCCTTTCCAGATGGCTTCTGGGCTCTCACTCTAGGAATTAACGTTGGGGTAACATCAACTCAGCTCTGACAGTCAGCACCAGGGCCTCATGACACTGGGGCCACCTGCAGCACTTCCCAGCAGCTGCGTGAGAAAAACACATCAGTTTCCAGAGTCACACAGGACTCACTCATTATTTCACCTTCCCCAAGTGAATCTGGTCATGTTTTATTCACTGAAAATATAGATTTTTATTGTTTGCCCTTCCTCCTCTCTGAATGCCGTGATAATGGTGATCTGTCACCAAAATCCAGGCTCCATACCTTGGGGTTTTCTCTCTCTCCCCGACCCATCCCAGCTCTTAATCCCCCACCAGCTGCTCTCCTGAAAAGCCCAGCTGATGGGAGGCAGTGAACAGAGCCAGGGGAAGAGCTTTTGCTTCCCATTGTTAGAAGGGGGGTAATGTGGGTAGAAAGATCATGGGAAAAGGGAGAAAAGGACTTTAAAAAAAATGCATGCAGATTAGCCATTGGTTTGCTGCTCAGGACGCAGTTTCTCTCTGCACAGAACAACCTGATTCATCCTCGGGTCCCTATATGGATTGAAAGCAGCACATGGGTGACCCTGCCAGGGAGATGTGTGCATAGGTGCAAAGGACAAAGACTGGAGCAGATGCTGGGGCTGACTCCCTGCTGTGGTCCCGTGGACCAAGGTAGGGAGAACAGTTGGAATTGGGGTGACTTCAGGAAAGTTAAGTAAACTTTTAAAATTCAACAACAGATTCTCATCTCAACTGAGGCAACTGCCTCAATATTTTGGTTGTTGTTTCCTTTGTGCTGAGCAAATTGGCTTTCAAAAATGTTCTTTAAATAGTGGGAAAGATTTGAAAAGGGAAATGGAGGTGTAGCCGGTGGAGGTGGGAGATGGAACCACTGACCGGATGGCAAAAGCTCCCCCCACATTCATCACAGGAAAAAGCCTTTAGAAATCCCTGAGAAAAGGTGACTCAGGCTTTTGGCTTTCCTGTTCAGTGTTGACTCACAGACAGGACAAATCCAGATTTTGAAGGGCTTGAAGCTTATAAAGCTTAGGGGACCCTCGTTAAGAAAAAGATTACAGAATTATAACTTCAGAACTGTGAGGGCACCTTTTAGGGTCTTAGGGTTTGAGTAAATGAGAGACCCTGGGGATCTTCATTAGCTTCTCAGTAATGCCTCTGCTCACAGAACACTTTCTTTATGAAAGCCGGAAATTCTACACTGTGTGGGACCACAAATAATTGTATCTAAAGCAAATCCGTAAACTAGGATGAATTTAAAGAGAGAAAGCGATGTGTAATACAACAGGAGAGCAGGGCAGAGCCTAAGCTCCACAACTAACTGCCACTCAGTTTTTTGGCAATTCCAGCCATTTCAAAAACAGTACAATACAAGGAAATATCAAGGAGAAAAAGAAGACTCTCAGTCAAAATGGAAACCCCAAAATCCAGTTATTTGATTTGACCCAGAAGCCCTAAAGTCAGAACGCTCTCTGACGCGTGCACTTAGTTTATAATCTTCTCAGGACCCTTTGTTCTTATTCTGATACACTTTTAATCCACTGAAATACCTGCATCCATGTGCCTACCCTCTCCCTCACCCCCACTGCCAGCTCAGGCCAAAGGAGCTCTAGTTAATGTCAGCTAACCCTCAGACTCCTCCCGGAGCAGCCCTGCCTCCTTTCTCAATCCCTGCACCTCCTTCTCACGTTTCCTTTCAGTGATTTAAAGACCCTCCCAGTGAGTTTTCACGTTCACCTCTTGTTAAACCTCCGCACTGCTGCTGGGGGTGGCAGTAAAGGGGGGGCTTCCTGGGTGGATTAGATGTGAAATTCTAAGGTTCTCTTTAGTCTCTCTGAAGTATGAATCCAACTCTTAACTTACAGTTTGAGTTTCAACTTTTTAAAAATCAAGATGAAAGGAAAACATTTTTGCTGGCATATATCACGTGTTATTGGAACAAATTTTTTTTCCGAAATTTTCATTTGAAAGGAAGTAAGGCTAATGGGAAACATCTGATTTAAAAATGCAAGAGAAGCAACTGAAATGTCCATCGACAAATGAATGGTTAGTCAAAATATCTATTCATACGATGGAATATTACTCATCCATAAAAGAAAGGAAATTCTGACACATGCTACAACGTGGCTGGCCCTTGAGGACCTTGTGCTAAGGGAAAGAAGGCAGTCCCTTATGTGATTTGACAGATACTATATGATTATAGTTATGTGAGGTCCCTAGAGAAGTCAGACTCAGAGGGACAGACAGTAGAAGTGTGGATGTCAGGGGCTGGTGGGAGTGGGAAATGGGGGGTTAGTGTTAAAGGAGGACAGAGTTTCAGTTTTGCAAGATGAGTTTGGAGATGTATGGTGGTGACAGTTGTATGATAATGTGATTTTCCTCCATGCCATCAAACTGTACACTTAAAAATGGTTAAGATGGTAAATTTCATGTTATATATATTATCGCAATTTTTAAAATTGCAAGAGAGATTTATAGTGTAATTCCTCTGACCTCCTAGCTAGGGGAGACTTTCCAAAAACAATTCCTTTCAGGTTCAGACTCTTCCAAAGAAAACATCCTTAGACATGGAAATTTTCACGGACATGTGCTTCCATCCGATTTGGAGACATCAAAATTGTGGTTAACCTTGTTGAACATCAAAAGACTTTTTTCTTTCAAATGGTTAAGTAACAAACACCAGCATCCAATTTAGCCTCAGAGGCACACACAGGATCTTGAGTGGGGGGCTCTGTTTCTGCACGAGGAAGCCAAGTAGGCAGCCAGGGAACCCTGGTGGATCCCAGGACGCAGCTGTGACAAGCTCCGAGGTTTGAATGGCCTGCAGGACGGTCCTTTCTTTGCTGCTAGCAGTGGCAGAGTGGTGGCCACACCCTTCTCGCCAGCCCTCAGCCATAAATCTGGGGCAGGGTAATTGCACCCTGCCCTCCAGCTACCTCAGGGGATCTGGACAGGATTAATGAGAAGTGGGGGCCTCAGAGATCTTGCTGGCAGGAGGCAGGACCCAAGGCAAGCAGGCCTGCAGCACCCACCGACCTGCCTGTCCTGGTTAATTCCCAGGCTTCTGAATCTGGCCTGTTGTGGGTACAATTGTAATTATTTCCAGACTATCGCCTGGCTTTAGTGCATTTGCATATCAACAGACATTCCTCAGGAGTGGAGAGAAATTCATCTTCATATCAGTGGGTAATTGCCTAGGCAATCCAGGGCTTATCTGAATCTGAGAGGTGAGGGAGAGGCCCTTCTTGCTTCTGCTGAGTAGGAGAGAGAGAGAGACGGCCCTGGACTGCAGTTGGTAAGCCATAAACGGGCTTTAAACTTTATTTCTCCCTTTGACTGATTTCGGTTTTAGAGGTATTTTGCCCCTGGATTTCCTCTCCCCAGGCTTATACCGGTACAAAAGAATGAAGGAAGACTGGGCTTCCTTCGACCCAGAAGTGTGAGAATTCAAAACCTGAATTGTCACAAGACTGGCTGCTTTCTGCTGTTGCTTCTCCTAGGGAGGGATGTCCTAGCCTCAGGGAGCCTGCTCTTGGGGGGCCAGCTCTTCGGAATGGATGACCTCGCGGGAAAAGGGTCCAGGGTTTTAATAATGCTCACAGTTACGACTTCTATTTAACATGCTATATAGGTGAGAGGCCATTAGGAAAACCACCATATGTACACGTTTATGACACATATAACCGTTCATGTGTGTTTATATACATAACATAGGATATGATATATAACATACATTTTTTTTTCTTTCTGTGTGGGCAAAATTTAAGTGATTTTCATGGACTCTACAAGTTTCACTTTTTTCTGATACAAGGAAAATGCTAAAACATTTCTGTCCGTACATATTTTTATTATAAAAATAAGAATAGTTTTGTAAATCATGTAAAAATATTTCCTAGTCCAGGTCAAAGTTTGTTTTTGGTTCTTTCTTTCTTTCTTTCTTTCTTTCTTTCTCTCTCTCTCTCTCTCTCTCTCTCTCTTTCTTTTTTCTCCTTTCATTCTTCCTTTCTTTCTTTTTCTTTCTTTCTTTCTTCCTTCCTTTCTTCACTTTCTTTCTCTCTCTCTTTCTTTTTCTTTCTTTCCTTTCTTTCTTCTTTCTCTCTCTTTTTCTTTCTTTCTTTCTTCTTTCTCTCTTTCTCTCTCTCTCCTTCTTTTTTCTCCTTTCATTCTTCCTTTCTTTCTCTTTTTCTTTCTTTCTTTTTCTCTTTTTCTTTCTTTCTTTTTCTCTTTTTCTTTCTTTCTTTTTCTCTTTTTCTTTCTTCCTTCCTTCCTTTCTTCACTTTCTTTCTTTCTTTCTCTCTCTCTTTCTTTTTCTTTTTCTTTCTTTCTTTCTTTCTTTCTTCCTTCCTTTCTTCACTTTCTCTCTTTCTCTCTCTCTTTCTTTCTTTCTTCCTTTCTTTCTTTCTTTCTTTCTTCTTTCTTTCTTTCTTTCTTCTTTCTCTCTCTCTCTCTCTCTTCTTTTTTGCTTTTCTTTGTTCTACTAGCTTGCTCAACTCCAAAGCTGCAGGTAAAAGAAAAAAAACCTTAGTCATTGTTCCACCACAGAAAGACTATGTGGAGAATTACATTCGAATTAGAACTGTATTTCTTTTAGAATTAAAATAATTTGAAATTCCATTTTAGAATTGGAGGGACCTTTGAGGGCATTCCAGCCTCCTCACCCCCACTTTCCAGATGAGCACATTGAGATGAAGAGGCAGGAGACTTGCTGAGGCACATCTGGTCCCGGCGCTGGGTTGACGGGCACCTGCCCCCTGAGCCCACCCTATCCTGCTTGGGATCATTTCAGCACTGAGGAAAAGGAAGCACGAAGGTGAAGGCACTTGATTGTTTCAAAAGACAAACATTGAAATGATCAGTACGTGCACCTCCGGTCTTTAGGATGCCAGACCACTGTACCCTCTTTATCACACTGAGTAGTCGACGTTAGCTCAGTCACACGTTGTCTATCTCTCTGAGATGATGACGCTGTACAATACTGAGCATTTATTAGGTGCCAGTGCTTTGTGTATATTAACTCATGGCGTTCTCAAAGCCTCCCCCTTGACCTAGATTGAGATGGTCATCATCACACCTACTTTACAAGTGAGGAAAAAGAGGCACCAGGCATTCAGTCGCTCTCCCTGCTCCACTGAACCCTCAACACACACACACACCACTGGGGGTCATTGCTTTCTCTGTCTCACCCTTGGGCCCAGTAAACAGTAAGTGAGGACTAGGGAGTTCAGTGCCCTGGGGAAGCCAGTTGGGATGCAGGACAACTGAGACAGCACTGGCCTTACAGCTACCCCAGCCCTGTGGAGGGGGCAGGGCTGTGCAGGACAGTAGCTGGCAAAGGCCTTGGAGTGCGGAAAAACTCGAATAGGGCCACAGGAGGCAGAGTGACGCTGCAGAGAAGACAGAAGGAGAATCTTGGGCCATTCTCTCTAAGTGCAATGCACCCTGGCCACCCTTGGCCTCCTGGGGATGGGAGAGTCTCTATAGGTGGGACGGGGTTAGGGATCAGAGATGACAAATGAATGCCCTGATGTCGCAATGCCTCCCCAGCAAGCATACAATGATAGACGGGGGTTCCATGCTGAGCTAAGCAACCAGAACTGGACTGAATTATGTTAATGTTCTAAGTAAAAGAGATGGGCCGAGTTAGAATTTAGGATAGGAGAGAAAGCAGGTATTGGGGAAGACACTGAAAAGGTGGAGAGCGGTCACAGGGGGAGCTCTCAGCACAGGGGCAGCAAGGGACGGGCCATGTGCAGAGAAGAAAGTGACCGCTTATCGAGTTTATGACAGCATCCAGGGCAGGGGCGTGAGATGAGGAAGGTGACAGGTGGGAGGACCCTCCGGACCAGGGACTGCACCCACAGGGCCACGGATGCCAAGGGACGGCGTGTGCCCACCTGGACTGGGGCCTAGAACAGGTGCAGCGACTTGAGGTGGCTACGCAGGAGGTGAGGCTGGCAGTGAGCAGGACCCCAGGGCACGACTGGCGGCTCTCCCAGGTGAGCCCAGGGCTGCATTGCACGTGCAGGTGTGGTGACGTGAGATGACCCAACTCCGGATGGGAGTGCCTGTGCCGGGGCCCCTCTGGCCTCCTTTCCCTTCATTTTCACCTCTGTGCTTCTCTTCATAGGGTCCCACTTCCTCTGTCTATGCCTGTCCACAGATGCTTCCAGTGTATTCACTCAAGTTCTTTATAGTCCCATGAATCAGTTTGCTGCAGAGGAAGTTTATCATTACACCTCCCCCTGGTCCCTGGCTGGGAGGCGCCGGGGAGCAGCATGGAGGAACCTAAGGCTGGCTTTCTCATGCGTTTTCCTTACACCTCCCACAGTGGGGGCTGACGGCACAGCCTTGCTTCCTGGCCTAGCTCCGGGTAGTTTTGTCATCCTTGCCTGCAAAGTAACCCCAATCAAAGAAGAGAGGTGAATTTGATTCTAATACTTACCAGCAAATAAGCCAGGCTCTAGATTCATGCTCTGTCCTGGGAAAGCAGCCCAGGTAGGGGCCGTGAAGGGCTCAGCCAGGCAGCATCAAGGGCTCCGTCACATGAAGTTGCACTGCAACGGCTGTCCGTGACATTCCGCCTCGAGCCGGCATGCCTGCAGGAGTCCCCTGGTTTGCAGAGGCTTCCTCTTCCAGGAAGGGGTGAAGTGCTGTGACCCTGTGATAAGTCTGCCACTGCTGAATCCCAGGGAACCCTGGGAGAAGCGTGGGCAGGGCACGACTTACAGGGGACGTGGAGATATACTGTGATTGAAAACCTCCTCTTTAAGTGTCCGATGTTTTAAGTGGACGCATAATGCCCCCCAAGGTAATTTATTTTTTCCACGCTAGCAAGGATGCTGAAAAAAGGTCTTCAGGATTGTTCCTGGATTTCCCCACCACAGGGTTTCTGCATGCTAAGAGAGAAAACCAGATAAATGTAAATTTTCAGATGAAAAATCTGACTGATTTAGGATTATCAGCAAAGTTGTGGTCAGGTTATATTTTATCTCAGTTGCTTCATCCAAGAGTCTGCCTCTCTATATTAACCTTGTCTTCTATTTTCTATGTTCTGATGCTGGGACTTCTTAGGGCCTTGTTAATCCTGAAGGACTTCCCCTCCCGAGGGGAGCCAGTTCCTGTAAATAGTGCATGCACCTGCGGGCATGGCTTTCCCATGCAAGCCAGCCCATCAGAGCCCACCTCCCACCTCCTCTGGGGGGCTCTCCCTCTGGGTCACTGCCCCCTACCCTAAATCACCCAGGGCCAGGACCAGACAAGGGGGGACAGCCCCTACACCCCAGAGCCCTGAAGTTCAGACTAGCCGATCCTGAGCCTGCCTCACCAGTCCCTTCCCCAGAACCGACGATGAAGGCACGTGCCCACTTCCCCCTCGCCTCTGCCTCCTGACCAGCCCCCTGTGGCCCTCCCCCAGATGGCACCCTTCTATGGCACAGCGGGCCCCCTCCCTCTGTGATAACACACTGTCTTTTCAATGGCAATGTTTTCCCCATCTTTTGGCCTTACCATACCTGAATAATAGTAAAACCCACGCTTTAACACATTCTTTCCCAGCGTTGCTGACCTGGAGAGCGGGCACAGGGGCCAGACGGAGCAGGCTCCCATGCTGGGCCCACCTGCGCTGCCCTGTGCTCCCACCCCTTGCCCTGTGTCTCCGGCCCGTCTCCTTCCATCACCGTTAGACAATGGTAGCAAGCAGTTCCTCCACATCTGCCGAGAGCACTGGATGGAAAACAGGAAAACCGTCTCCGTCCGCTCCCATGCTGCAGAGGAGGTGATCTTCCTTTGTGTCACTACAGGAGCAGCCTGGCGGGGTGGACCCCGGGGGAGGGCCAGGCGTGGGGATGTGGAGGCAAAGCTGCGTGTCCCTCCACAAAGCCCCCCTCCTCTGCTAGGCCAGTTAATGCTCACGGATGGCCGGCTTGGGCTGCTCCTCCGGCAGGTCATAAATTAAAATGAAGGATGTGATTGCATTAAAAAATCACCAGTTAAAAAACATCTCCCTGTTCAATCCTATTCTCTCCCATTCCTCTTGAAACCCTTCCTGCGCATCAGAGCCGCCCCCTCACCGGTGGGACACACACTCCTCTCCAACATGTCCAGGCAAGGCAGGCCGGAGGGCATGACCTACAGGGTAAGAAATCATGAAGGACACTGGGAGGGCTTAGAGGGGGCTGGTCCCATTCCCATGAGCCACTGATTTTGGGTGTGAGCTGTCTGACCAGTGCTCACAGCTGGCACCTCGTGGACGGCCTCAGACCCCCACAGCGGGAGGGTGGAGGGGGAGGATTCTAAAGTCACGGGATTGTTTGACCCCGGCAGGTGGACAGGGCCTTCCCTCGGGCGCCCTTGGGGATTGGTGGAATGGGCACTTCTCAATGCTCATTTCTCAGGCAGAGGGAGGGGCTTTCAGCATAAGGGCAGCCCAGGTGGGTGGGAATGGCCTGCAGAGTCTGCTCTCACTGCCCTGTCTCTGTGGCATTTCCCCTCCTCCCTACCGTCCCCCTCGCGCCCCTCCCTCCCCTTCATCTTTTTCATATTTTGCCTGGATGCTGTTGAACTCTGGGGAACCAGGTCCAAAAAGCCGTAGCTCTCACCTCAGTTCTAGAGACAGTCCTAACCACGGCCCCCTTGCCACCCAGCCCCAAATGAGTCGACAGCGAGCATTTCTGAAAGCCTGCAGCGTGCTGCGCGAGCACTCAGTGAAGGGTCCAGGGATGGACCAGATGCTGTGGCCATCTGGGGCACTCACATGCAGCAAAGAGCCCAGAGCTAGGCAGGTGGTCAGGATAGCCGGGGTCCTGGGACCAGGCCCTGTGCAGAATGAACGGCTAAAGGGAGGGAGAGTTTTCTCACGGAGATGCAATAGGACGACACCCTCAAAACCGTGAGGTCCAAGGAGGGTAAGAGGGCCTTGGCTTGCCCTTCATGTTCTCGAGGTCGAAGACTGTGACCAAGGAGCTTGGCTAACGGGAGGGGCTGGGAAGGGTTTTCCTGGTCAGTCATGAGTTCCCTGTCCCTGGAGGTGTCTGGAAGAGAAGCAGTTCAAACATGGACTTTTCAGAAGGACAGGCTGTGCCCTTTATTCATGAAAACTGGGAGGTGAACGTCTTGGTCAGTGGAGGACATGGACTCTACTTCATGAATCCAACACTGAAAGGGAACTTAAAAACACATTTTGGTAGTGGAGAAAACGACCTTTCTTTGTGAGTACACAACTTACTAGGTGAGCTGTAGGATGTCGGTCTATGTGATTTTATTCCTTGATGCAGTCATGGGAGGTGACGTAGAGTAAATGCCCAGTTCGTGCCTGATGAATTGAAGCGCATGGGCCTGTCCCACCTTGCAGGGCAGGGCCCTGGTGACGAGGCACATGCAGCTTGAAGAGAGTGGCTGGAACCCTGGGCATGGGGTCCCGGCCTGTGACCCCCACGCACGCCACTCACCGTGAGAGAAGGATCGAGATTCTCCAGGAAAAGGCTAGTTTAAAAGCTCAAAGTGCTATTGTTTCTATATTTTATTCATTGTAAGGATAAAGGATATTAAACCAGAAGGACACTTTCCTCAATAAGGACAATGATGGCAGAGTGCAGGCGTAGCTCTGATAAATGGTGGAGAAAGGGAGAGGGCGGCACAGCGGGGCACACACCCCAGAAAGGTTTTCACATGAGTCAAATGTGGGCCTGAATCCTGGCTTCTTAGAATCTGTGAGTAGGCCCGTGACACTCCTTGGGGTCGACGGTGTGACTGCTAAAATGCTCACCGCCCTTTCCTGAGGAGGTGTCCCTGGGGCAAGATTACACCCTGCACTAGAGTCGCACGGTGACGGGGTTTGGCCAATGAGATGTACTTGAAGGGACATGAGTCCCTTCTGAGCAGAAGTTTGGTCTCCCCATCTCCTTCTGTCCTCCACCCTGGGAAAGGGGACCTCCCAGAAAAGGGCTGCTCCTTGAGCCCAAGTTCTGGACGGAATGCACTGCGGCCGATATGTAACGTGAGTGAGGAATAGTCGTCCGTGGATGCCAGCCACTGGGACTTGGGGGCTGTTTGTTATTGCAGCATAACAGAACCACAGCTGACTGGTATGTTCCTGATCGTAGTCTCCGCATCTGCAAAAATGATACAAAGGAATCTCTCTGTGGTGAGACGTGGTGGTGGTAAGGACCTGCGGACAGTCCTTGTGGTAACAGCTAACACCCAGCAGGCATTTCTGATGGGCCAGGTGCGATCCTCAGCCCTCTACATATAGTAGTTCATTTATCCCTCACACCACAAACCTGTCAAGGGGGTACTATCACTTTCCATATTTTGCACAGGAGGAAATAGGCACAGGGAGACTCACATATGCGAGGGAGACTGTGTTGGGGCAGGAAATGCGTAAGGACTAGCTTCCCTCCCCTGGCTTTGATAGTGACTGTAGTTTTGGTGCTGAATTCCCACCCCGCTCGCCCCCCACTCCCTGACTTCCCTCTCAGGGAAAACCGTCAGACGCAGGAGGGAGCTCCCATGAAATTCCCGGAGGGTGGGCCCGCTCTGGAAGTCCGTCCGCTGTGGGAGCAGGCAGATGTCTTCCCACACAGCACCCCCCGCCTCCCGGCCTCACTGGATCTGCCTGGGCTGTTTGGATGAGATCAGCTGTTATGTCTCCTATCAGGGGATTAGCGTCTGTACTGTGAGGAGTTGCAGTCCACGATCTTGTGATTGGCTTCAGCAAGCACGTCCCACGGCTTCATATATAACCTGATTGCTCCCGTGTTTTGTTTTACCTTAATGGCGTATTCAAACCTTTGCAAAGGACAAAGCCTGGGAATTTGGAGTGAGGATGGGTTAGGGAAGAGATGGCCCATGACTCTTCCTTTGCAATATCCTAGGGCAGTCGTCAGCACAAGCGTCTTCCCACGGAACAGCTGCTTAGTGTAAATGTGCTGGAGCCCAGGGAGTTTCATCGGAGGGAATTAAAGAGCCATGAGTTAAAACACAGTGAAGTTGCATTCCCCTTCTCTGAAAAACACTCATGGTAATGAACTGTCACTTCACGATGTTAGGAGGGCTAAAAATTCATAGATCCCAATGTTCCTCATTTCTTCCTAGGTCCTGCAGAGGTGGCACGGTCCAGCTCAGCCCAGAGGGTGCATTGCTTAGCCGCGCTGCGGAATTGAGCAACGTGGGGCTGTTAGATAGGTTCTCTGCTCCCTAAGGCGTTTTATCTTGTTTGAAAAAAACACATACACGTTCTGGAAGGTTATTTCATTGCCATATGCGTGGTAAAAACTGTTAAGTGTGATTGTAATAAATGAAGGCAGAAAGGGTACCTTCCCCACAAACATGTCCCTCTCTTCTCTTCCACGTCCTGGAACACGACGCCTCCCCTCCCCAGTCTGAAGGCTGGGGGCCTCTTGACATCGTTTTCCCCCACCTCTACCTTTCCTGCCGCCACGTCCTGCTTGTCCTCTGCTCATCTGTCCCTCTCTGCGACTGCCCCTGAGCTGGGCTCCAGGCCACCCTCTGTCCACCAGGGAGCATGGTCATAAGCCCGGCCCCTGTCTGGAAGCCTCGGTGGGTCTGACCCCCACTTCTTTCTCCAGTCTCCCTGTGTCCTTGTCTCTTACTGATACACTCCAACCACCCAGGTTTCTGTGATTTCTTCCACCTTCGGGCCAGCCCCCTCTCTTCTCCTAGTCCTTCCCTGGCCAGCTCCCACTCATCTCCCAAGTGTCAGTCAAATGCCACTGATCCAGGAAGTCTTCCCTAGTCCTACCCCCCATCAAAATCTGGGTCTCCTATCCTAATCTTCCACTGCATCCTTTATGAACTTTGTGGAAATCATAGTCACAGCATGCATTAGATGCACACTTTCTTGACTAGATGATTATTGATTTATTGGTGTCCTACTGCCCCAGATGGTAAGCACGGGATGGTAGCCACGGTTCACGGGTCGTGATGGTTTTCACCGGGAAGAGATGACGTTTAAGGAGCAGGGTGTGAGGCAGGAGGCTGAGGGGGGGCCGTGGACAGGCGTTCTCTCCCCTTTAGGTAATGGCTTGTGAGAAGGGACCTGGTGTGGCCGAGGGGCCGTGCAGGTGAGCCCGGTGGGCGGGATGGTGGGCAGACAGGCCGGCTGTGGTTTTGGTAGGTGGTAAAGAAGAGACGGGTCAGGGTAGCAGGGGGTGGGCCAGAAAGGGCATGTCTCAGATGTGTGGGGTGCAGACAACCATGAGAGGTTCAAAGGAAGACGTGCTGGACACGAGAAATGGAAAATTAGCTGTGGTCGAGGGGGGCAAACAGAGGCATGTGATTTAAAGGATTTAAATCATCACCCAAAGGTTAAATAGTTTCATGAGTTTAGGAAATTTCTCAATATCATTTGCAAGTTTTCCATGACTTTGGGCTTTTAAAAACAATTCACTTTGTACTCATGAAAGGGTGGTGACACCAGTGAAAAAGGCGCAGGCAGCAGTCCCCAAGGTCTGTCTCGGGTCCGGGACCTTGGACGTGCTCTTGCAGCTCATAGGTGGGTCTTCCTTCTTCTCGTCTATGTGCCTCGTGGCTGCCGGCTTCTCTGAGCATCCCTCCCCTTCACTGCGAAGGCACTCCCACCCCATCGGCACGTGCACGGCCCCTCTGTGCCAGAGCCCAGCGGACATGCCTGCAGGGAGCCCCTGCCTCCCTCTGCTGCGATGTCCCCTGCCAGGCAGGCATACTGGGGTCTGCACGCACTGTCCGCATTTGTTAGCTGTGGGGGGGGGGGGGCGCGGTGGTTCTCAGTGATAGTTCTGGTTCTCCGCCCTGCACCCACCCGTTCCTGCAGGTCACTGCCCGAGACTCATTTATGCATTCATTCTGCAAGGACATGGTGAGCTCCTGCTATGCGCCAGGTACCATTCTGAGGGCTGAGAATATAACATGGGCAAAAGACCTGCCTCACGGGGTTGGGTCTCAGTGGGGAGTAGAAGCATGGCACGCATTAACACACGTATAACATCAGGCCCGAGGTGGCGGGCGACATGAGGCCCGTTCTGCCTGCTCAGAGGCGGGGGCCAAACAGCAAGTGACCACGTTGCTGGTGCTTCCTGGAGGGGACATTTGGTAGCAAAGGGAGGGTTATTTTGTAACTGGGGGAGACTCTTTAAGGCAGCACACAACTAAGGTATTGGCCTTTCCTGCAAAAGTTAGGAGACTCTAGAAAGCCCCTAAACCCACTAGCTTTCGCGAGGAGAGAGCAAGTGTCGCCAGGCAGCTGCCCTTCTTTGACGTCCGCTGGTGGGAAGACCCGGGGTGGCAGGGCAGCTAATGAAGCCTCTCCCCTAAAGACGGTGATAATTAGCGTGTCTGTTCCCAGTCCTGATGTGCTCATGCACGTTGGAGGGGAGAGCAGAAACGTAGAAGGACTAGAGGACAAGAGGCAGGAAATAAAGAAGGCCCCGGGCAGGCCAGGGCAGGGACATCTCCTTCAGTCCCCCCGGGTTGAGTGTCCCACCAGTGCCATTAAGGAAGTAATATGTGTGATTGCTATTTGCAACTTTTGCTTGTAGAATTCATATTTAAGGTAATGGTTGAATAAATGGTGCATATTTCATTTCACAGAGTGGTTCAGCTATTCCAAATAAGCCTTTCTTGTTTATACATTACACCGCATTAAATGCAAAACACGTATGTAGTAAAGGACTTGGATCTGGGATGCATCGAGAACTCTTAAAAGTCAATTATAAGGAGACAAATGGTCCCATTTAAAATGGGCAAGAGTCTTGGACACACTTCACCAAAGAAGAAACACAGATGGCAAAATAAGTGCAGGAAAAGATGCTCTACATCATTAGTCATTAGGGAAATGTGAATAAAAATCACCATGAGAAATCACTACATACCTATTAGAGCAGCTGACATTTCAAAGGTGAACTTTACCAAGTGTGGGCGACGATGTGGAGGAAAGGGGACTCTTGTCTGTTGCTGGTGGGAATGCACAACAGTGCAACTACTTGGGAAAATAGCCTGAGAGCTTCTTAAAAGTCACTATACACCCACTATGTGATCCAGCTGTTCCACTTGTAGGTGTTTACAAACTTAAGAGGGTAGAAAAAGCATACATTCATACCAAGGCTTGAACACAAACATGCGGAGCGGCTTTCTTGTACTAACCCAAACTGGAAACAATCCACATGTCCTTCAACAGATGCTGGAAAACAAATTACGGTATTTCCATACAATGGGACACTCCTCAGAAATCAAAGGACTAAACTATCAATATATGCAACCTGTGGGTGAATTGCAAAGTCATCAGGCTGAATGAAAGAAGTCAGACGGAAAGAGTACCTACCGTGTGATTCCACATAGGCTGATGTGTAGTGAGAAAACCCAGATCAGGGATTGCCTGGGAAGGGGTGGGGAGGTAGGGGGCAAGAAGGGGGGACTGCAAAGGGGAATGGTGGTTAGGCTCATTTCCTTGATCATGGAGAAAGGTTCACAATGTGCACAAAGGTCAAAAAGCAGCAAACGGTACACCTCAAGTGCAGGTTATTTTACTTCAATTATATATCAATAAAGTTGGTTTAAAAAAATGTGTAAAACCTCAGGGTGGGGAGTACTAAACACTATTTGTCTTTAAAGTTCAGACGGCCAGAGTAGGAGGGTGGTCCAGGTACGTGGCGCTCTGCAGGTAGACGTCTGAGCAGGCCCGTTTCTCTGGGGGTGCCCCCATCGATCACTTGGATTCCCCGTCTGTCTGCTGCGTGAGCAAGGCTGGGGTCTTTGATAGCTTGTCTGTGTGAATGTGGGCTCCGCTTGCTGAGGTCTGTCACTGTGAAGATGTCCAGCTGAGACACATGTTTACAAGCAGAAAGAAGCATATGGACTCAGGCAAAAGTGTACAGAATCAGAGCAGTGGGTTCCCAATACTCACACACAATTTCCATAAATGCTCCATGTTCATATGATGACAGGTGGAGAGAACAGATGCCCAGAGTTTTTATACTGAAGTATGTTTTTTTATCAAAGGGAATTGGCAGGAGGGTGCTCGCGAGCCGCGGAGCAAGGGCTGGCCTGGGCCTGGCTCTGCGGGTCACTGCCGCACAGGGTGTGAGTGCCATCATTTTCTTAAACCTCAGTTTCCCTGTACACAAAATGGGCATAACACCTTAAAGCACTGGTGTCAGGATCCAAAAGAAAACGGCTACAATGGTTTTTCTTTTAAAGTATTTTAACCATTCTTCATAAATGTGAGGTATTTCCAAGTTTGATGTAGGGGGAGTGTATTCGTCTGCTGGGGCTACCATCGCAGACGGCCACACGCTGGGGGTTGCAATGGCAGGGTTCGCTGTCTCTCAGTTCTTGAGGCTAGAAGTCCAAGATCAAGGTTTTAATGGGATGGGTGGGTTTCCTCCGAGGCGGCTCTGCCAGATTGTACGTGGCCTCTGCTCCCCGTGTCCACATGTTGTCTTCCCTCTGTGTGTTCTGTGCCCTTATCTCCTAGGACACGAGTCAGATTGGATTAGGTCCACCCCAGTGGACTCATTTTAATTGCCTTTCTAAAGAGCCTAGTTCCAAACCATAGTCACATGCAGAGGTGCTTGGGGTTGGGGCTTTAACATGAATTTGGAGAGACACTGTTCAGCCCATAACACACAGACAGGCAGAAGTGGCGGGCATCTGATCTGTGTTTAGTCACTATAGGTCACAGAAAATGGACAGCATCAAGTACGCAGAGCCAGGGCCACAGGCCCGAGGAAGGTGGCCAGGGTCCATGGGCGAGGCCATCCATTGTCACGCAATTCTCACTGACTTCCGTTTCTATTTTGCCCATTTTCTTTTTTTGTGGAGTGCCCCCAAATCAGTGGTGGAGGGCAGAGATCATTCTGGGATGCCTCCTATGAGGATGTCAGTTCCTGAGATCTGTCCCTCTTCTCAGCACCTTCCTCTTTCCCAAGGAGGGCTGGCAGGGCAGGTGGTGGGATGACCCTGACGTGGTGGGCACAGCAGGGGACTCAGGTGCATGGTTGTGAAGATTAACCAGTGGGAATTAGTGTCATGGGCTTTTTTTTGGCTACAAGAGGCAATGAACGATTTGGGATGGGCTCTTTCAGTGTGGTCTCTGTCCGGTTTTAAGAATGCTCTTGAATATCTGTGGCCCTGGCTGCAACCTAGCACAGCGTTCCCAAATGAGCTGGGGCCGAAGACAGCTGGGCCAGGGCCAGCTAAGAGACTCCCCACCCCCGGCCCCTTGGGGTGAGCTCCTGTGTAAATGACAGAGGCTTCCTGGAGAGGTGGGTGTGGGTTAGCCTTTTCCTGGGACCCGTCTGCTAAGAACCTTTCATTTGTTCTTGGAGCAAATTAAATCGAGGCCCCTGAAGGAAGAGCCCTGAGCAGTGAGATGGCAGAGCTGCGTGCCCCGGCAACAAATGCGGCAGCTTCCTCTCTGTGCTGTTCACACGATGCCAGCAGAGGGCCATGCCATTGCTGTGCAGAACCCAGGGGACGGGGCACCTGTGTGTCAGCTCAGACATATGCCTCCCACTCACCTGGCGAGGCCACAGGCCTCCATGGCCACGGAGGCAGGACCCGGGGCACGGGATGCAGGGGGATGCGTCAGTGGCCACCCTTCTTCATCACCAGTGATGACTCCCTGCGACACCAGCCCAAAAGGGGGTTGCCAGAGTTCTTGAGTCAGGCCCGGGGTCTTCAAGGCCACAGTAAGCCACGGCTTAGCTTTTGCTTTCAAGGTTTTGCTGGTTTCACACAATGAATCACTGCTCGCTTTTTTCCCCTGACGCTTTACACTAGGTCTGAGCAGGTGAGCCTTTGAAATTTGCGCAGAAGTCTGTGCCCTGCTCTGAGTGTGTCCGCAGGCATTTCTTTCTTTCTTTTTTTTTGCTCAGATTCCGCTCAGCCAGGAACACCAGGTCTGCCAAGGCACCAAGCATTTACTGCGGTGTCCCATGCAGACTGGATGGAGAAAAGACTGGTAGTTATCTCGGGAATGTTACAGCACCCTCTATCTCTGAACCTTTGTGATTTATACTTATCGCCAGCCTGGTGACTTTTTAAAATAATAGGCCAACACCCCTTGATTAGTTTCCTCGGGCGGCTTCAACAAAGGAACACAAACAGAGGTTTAAACAGCAGAAATATATCGTCTCCTGGTTCCAGAGGCCAGAAATCTGAGATCAAGATGTGCCGGGGTTGGTCCTTTCTGAGGGGTGGGAGGGAGAATACGTTCCAGCCCTTTCTCCTGGCTTCCGTGAGCTCAGACTTCCCTCGGTGGGCAGATCGCATGCTTCCTGCGTCTTCATACCGCCTTCCCTCTATGCATGTCTGTGGGTGAGCCCCCTTTCTTATAAGGAAGTCAATCATATTGAATCCGGGCCCACCCTACTGAGCTCATCCTAACTTGATTATCTATAAAGACCCCATCTCCATAGACGGTCACATTCACAGGTACTGGGAGTTAGGACGTCAGTATTTTTGCGGGACACGCAACTCCACCCCTAAAGACCCCTCTTGATATCACCACCATCATGGTACTGCTTATTCATGAACCAGGGACGTCCACCTGGCATGCTAATGGCCTGGACGTCCAGCCCTGAGTACCCTCTCTTCCTTCTGAAGGTAGTCCTGCCCGGCCTGTTTGTGCAGATCCAATCACGCGCTTTATCACCCGGGCCCCAGGCTGACCTGATTTTGCAGGGGCACGCAGAGGTCCACCGAGGCAGTCAGGCGGCTCACAGGCTGTCCCAGGAGTTACCAGCCTTTGTGAGAAGTGTCTGGTGTTCTAGGAGGCTAGAAACTTATCTTTTTTGTTGTTGTTTAGATACTCTCACTCAGCCTATGCCCTTGCTTGACCTGGAATGCCCCTCCCACTCCTTCTCTCTATGCCCTGCCCCACCCCCAGCTCACTCAACACCCAGAACTCGCCCTCCCTTCTCTGTGGGCTCTTTTTTGGGTCCACAAACTAGAAATGACTGAGTCTTCATTGGACTTTGGAGGTCTTGCATGAAATACGTATTTGAACTTCAGCTCATGTCTTTCAGCTTTTCCTAACTCCTGATCTGGTGGAGATGGGGTTGGTACCTCTGAGACCTTTCCACCCCGGCACTGTCTGCTGGGGCAGGAGATCACACATCTGGGAAAGTGGGCCTGAAGCTTCAGATGGCACCAGGAATCGATTCTGCCACCCTGGGACACGCCTGCCCTCAGCCGAGGGCCCTACCTCTCCACTGGGAGTCACACAGATATCTTGACCCAAAGTTCTCCTTACCCTCAGGACCACCCCAACGTGACCTTCTTGGGGGGGGTGAATGGCTTCTTTCAACATAGCTGAGTTGTCTGGTTCCACTGCCGTATTGTTCCTATGGCCTGGTCATTTATACAGCACGTTTGTCCCGAGCTGGGGTTTCTGGCATGAACTGACATGCCGGAGGTCAGGGTTAAGGGCTCTCCTGCATGTTTATGGCAGTGTCTTCACCCTACTTTACTTTTAAGAAAGTGGTCTTGTTGAAGGGGTTTCTTTGGTTCGGGGCTGTTTTATTTACTTTGAATAATCCCAGGCCTCCTTTGTTCCAAAAGTTGAGGCACAAGTGTCATGGTTCTAATGAAGTACAGGTAGGACTTTGGGCCTCATGCAGAGATGTCACAGTAATTAGTGCCAACGTAGGGGGCAACCCTCGTGGCCAGGTGCCCTTGGGATCCAGCTCAGACACGTCCTGACCAGGGAGGCTGCAGACAATCTGGAGGCCAGACCTGGATGGGCCCACAGATATAGGATCAGCCGGAGGTCACGTGGATGTGGGGAGCGGGGTGGCCAGATGGCAAAGTGAAGAAAAGGACCTGAAATTGCTCTAGAGCAGTGCATCCCTAGTCCTGAGCCATCTTATTATTGCTAAGGTGCCCTTCCTCTAAAGAACTGGAGGTGGCTGTAGGGGCAAAAGTTGTCTTTTTTGACACGTGTCTTTGGCAAAACAGAACGTTGACTATTCCATGAAATCCAGAAATCTAGGGGAAGGCCTGTGGCAGAGGCAGGGCTTGTCACATTGAACTTACTGGTGACCACACTGTCATGCCCAACCCCATCCCCATCATCACCATCACCGTCTCCCACCATCAGGACCTGCAAGCAGGCTGCCAGGCTGGGCGCTCAGCTCCCATGACCTCTAAGACAGCCTCTGCCTGCAGGGACTCCCAGCCTAATGAGGGACATAAGCCCACATAGACCTGAGGAACCCACGTTACACGGTGGCGTGTGCTTGTGTGAGAGGACAGCCCCCACATGCATCCTGTGAGGGTCAGGGAATACTCAGCCTACGGGAACCTTTGGTGACTGGCCTCTGGGTCTCTGCTTCAACCCACGGGGCTGGTTCTCCTTGAGCTGTTTTTGTATACTGGGGCTCTGTTTGTGGTTTCTTTTAAAGAAAAGGTTCTGCTTTTAAAACAAATATCGAATAAATAAATAAACAAAGACCCTGGAAACCATCCATTGGGTCTGAGTTCCTTATTTGCCAAGTGTAGAATCACCTGTCTTAGGAGGTCACGTTAAGTTGTCCAGCGTCACATACCTGCTCAGGTGGAAGGTGGCAGGCCCAGGCCACTTCATGATTTTATACCTCTCTCTTCACTTGCGTCATATGTATCCTTTCCTTTTGGAGCAGATACACACCTGCTTTTCACCGACGTTAAACACCTGGGCGGAGAAATGCTCGCATTCCTTTGCACAGCAGGCAGGACAGCATCTGTCACAAGTTCTCAGGAACCTAATCTTTATTTGGTGAGTGAGTACTTACAGCCCATGCAGCTCAGGTTTCCCAGGGAGCAGAAGTCCCTGGCCCATGGCTGGAAGGGCAGGGATGAAGGTTATGGATGCCATAGTGAAATCCTAAGCACCGTTTGTACTGACTGGAGATACTCAGCGTTCTTCCTGCCCCTTCTCCTATTTCTAGGGAACCAGCCTAGCATTCTTCCAAGGGAATCCCTCTCTCTTCCCCGGCTGTCTCTTGTGGCCATCTCCTCCCATAGCTGCTTCATCCAAGTACTCAAGCGGAGCCAGTCAGATTCAACCTCTTGACACTTTGCTTTTGAGACACAGAAAACCTGGCTTACTCATTTAGGGTGATGGAGCCGCCATGTAACACAGTCCTAGGGATGGAGGCCTTCCTGTGGAGGAGCCATATTGGAGCTACGTGCAGTAATGAAAAAGAAGAGAGAACTGGTCTTTAGAGAGAAGAGGAGAATGGATCAGATTTGCAGAGAAAAGTATAAAGCAAGAGACTACACGGGGACTGTGACATTACAGAATGGTGGAGTAGGCAGCTCCAAGATCTTGTCCCATCACAGAAACATCAAAAACCAAGCAGAAACATCCGGGACCAATTTTGTCAGGACTTTGGAAGATCAGTCAGAAGTTTACAGCAACTGGGTACATGCTAAGCCAAGAAATAGACGACTTCAAAATGGTAGGAAAATTTGTGGCATCTCATTTGTCTTTGTCCCTCCTCTCCCTGCTTGGCAGGGGTCTTAAGATGGCATCCATCATCCCAATGTGGGACCCTGGTCGCTGGCTCCGGAGAGAACAGAGCAGACCCTATATGCAAATTATTGTGGGTGTCTGTTCTAACCTGTCTGGGGGCTACCTGAAGGACTGACACAAGAGAAACCACCTCTGTTTCGCCTAACCCAGAACTCAGGCCAGAAAAGCATCAGGCATTGCATGAAAACAGTGCAAGATGAACTAACAATTCACAGGTACCTGGGGCAAAATATTGCAGTGGAAACATACGATAGACTTCCTAATACAAACTTAGACCTGGAAACAAAACCCTGCGAGAGTTTTGGGAATTTCTTAGGAAAATTAGGACATTGAAAAGTACACTCTGGCCTCTGTACATGTCCCAAAAGAGAAAAAACTTGAAAAGACCCTAAACTTTCACTTCGGGCTGAGCTCTAGGCTCAGTAGTTTTTAGCTCCTAGAATTCAAGGAAGTCTCTGTGAAAATACTAGCTGCATAAAACTAAGGGACAGACTCCAATGGCCACACATGACAAGGAATACAGTCTCGGCAAAACTAGTTAGGGAAATTCACTGAACAAATGGGTGACTCTACTCTTCACAGTGAAACAAACAAATAAACCAGAAACAAAGGGAGAGAATCTTCCAGCTTTACCACTTATTAAGATTCTGAAAAAAGATGACAGAAAAGGAAGGCAAGACAGAAACCTCCTCCCACACACACGCCAA
Organism: Smutsia gigantea; assembly: GCA_032199065.1. Classification (NCBI taxonomy): domain Eukaryota; kingdom Metazoa; phylum Chordata; class Mammalia; order Pholidota; family Manidae; genus Smutsia; species Smutsia gigantea. Next base: position 132,335 of record JAVSCE010009863.1, read on the forward strand.
GGAAGCAACTGCAGCAAATACAACTAACCCTGAAAATGACTTGAAGACTGCAGAACGGATCAACTACACCTGGAAGAAGAGAAGTCCACACAGGGAAGGGTAAAGAGGAAAAACCACAAGCAATTGGGACCCCAGCCCTTCCCCCATCCCAGCCCACAAACAGAAGGAAGAAGAACAGAGCAGGGAGGGGATAAGCACCAGGAGCTCTGCACACCTTTTCCTGGAGATCTGCTATGGGAACTTGAATCCATGTTGCACTGGGCTTTGGTGATTACTGGAACTGGACACCAGGGAGAGTCAGAGCACTGTGGGGGGGCTGAGACTCCTGCCACTTGTGGAGGACAGGCATGCTCGGGCAGGCCCTCTGAGATCTAAAACAGAGGCAAATTGAAAGATTTCCCAGCAGCAGGAGGGTGCCAGAGGGGTGAGGGCTGGACAGAGATCTCTCTGAAGGAGAAAGAACAGGTAGACAACACTTCCCCAAGACCACCCTTGGTCCAACAGGTCAGGCACTCTCAGGAGCCCCAAATGCTCTATCCCCCTTGCTTGCAGCTAAGTCATGCTTCCATGCACAACTCCCTACCTGCCTTCCCAGCCACCTTGGCCCAGCAATGTCAGACTTTGCTGACTGCAGGGAGAGTGAGACTTTGTTGCTATCAGGCAAAGGAAGGCTTTCCCAGCTTTCTCAACCCTATCTCAGCCCAGCTGGGGTTGAGCCAGTTCTAAACACTCCTTCCTCCTTCTGGGCAGCTCAGCCCACCACTGTGTGCCCCTCTGCTGTGTGACCACCCTACCCTACCCATTAGCCCAGCAGCGATGCCATCACTGCAGGGCAGGAAGAGGGTGACCCCACCCACAACAATCCCAGCAGGAGTGGTGCTGCGCTGATCACAGAGGGTGGGCTGAGGCAAATTGCCATCCACAGTGAACTGAGATAGACCACTTCTGGCAGTCAGACAGAAAGGCAGTCCCACCCATAGCCCACCAACAGCAACTGGGGCTCTACCACAAAGGAGAACCTGGTACAGAAAAGGAAAGAGTCTTGAGCTTCTGGGCTTCACAGGACATCTTCATAAAGCCATTACTCTCTAGACCAAGAAGCATAGCAGATCCATATAATGTAAAGGAGGGAACACAGAAACCCTGACAAAATGAGGAGGCAGAGGAATATGTTCCAAACATGAGACACCAGAAAGAGGGCTAAATGAAATGGAGATCACCAATCTTCTTGATAATCAGTTCAAAGTAAGTGTCATAAATATGCTCACTGATCTGCAGAAAACTATTGACGATAGGGAAGACTACAACGAAGAGAGAGAAGAGTTGAAAAAGCCACTCAGGGCTGAAGAACGCAGTAACTGAAATGAAATATATAATGGAGGGAATGAATTATAGATTGCTGCAAGTAGAGGAGACAGCCAATGAGATGGACATTAGAGAAGAGGAAAACAATGAAGCTGAGGAACAGAGAGGAAAAAAAATTTCTAGAAATGAGAGGATGCTAAGAGAGATGTGTGACAACTCTAAATGAAACACTATTTGCATAATAGGAGTACCAGAAGGAGAAGAGAGAAGCAAAGGGATAGAAAGTCTCTTTGAAGAAATAACTGCTGAAAACTTCCCCAATCTGGGGAAGGAAACAGACACCCAGGTCCTGGAAGCACAGAGAGCCCCTAACAAAAGGAATCCCAGGAAGATAACATCATCACCTATAATAATTAAAATGATAAAGACTAAGGATAGGGAGAGGGTATTGAAAAAAGCCAGAGAGAAAAAAAATTTCTTATAAGAGGAACTCCACCAGGCCTTCAGCAGAAACTTTACAGGCCAGAAGGGAGTGGCATAAAATATTTAATGTATATTCAACCAAGAATTCTATACCAAGCAAAATTAGCATTTAGATTTGAAGGAGAGATTAAAAATCTCCCAGATAAATGAAGGCTGAAGGAATTCACCACCACTAAAGTGGCATTACAGGGTATAAAGGGACTTCTGTAGATGGAAATGTTCTTAAACCTAAATATTTTCCACCAGTAAAAATAAACCCACAGTAAAGGTAGTAGACCAATTACTCACCAAGAAAGTATTAAATTAAAACAAAACAAAAGTAGTGAAATCAACTATACACAGAATCAGTCAAGAGATACACACAAAAAAATGCAGCTTATGACATCTAGTACATAAAGTGTGCAGGAGGAAGAAGAATTAAAAAAGAACTTTTAGATTGTGTTTGAAATAGAGCAATCATCAACTTAATATAGACTGTAATATAGTTAGGAAACCATCTGTGAACCTTATGGTAACCACAAAACTAAAGCCTATAATAGATACACAAGAAATAAAAAAGAAAAAAAATAAACCAATCATAACACCAAAGAAAACCATCAAATAATATGAGAACAGTATAAGAGAAGAAGAGAGGAGCTATAAAAAAAAAAAAGAAAACAATAAAATGGCAATAAGTGCATAACTATCTATAATTTAAATGTAAATGGGCTGAATGCACCAATCAAAAGACATAGGGTACACAACGGATAGAGAAACAAGACCCATCTATATGCTTCCTACAAGAGACTCATTTCAGACCTAAAGGCATGCAAAGACAAAGTGAAGGGATGGAAAAAGATATTTCATGCAAATAATAGGGAGCAAAAAGCAGGAGTAGCAGTACTTATATCAGACAAAATATACTTCAAAACAAAGAAGGTAACAAGAGACAAAGAAGGACATTAAATAATGGTAAAAGGATCAATCCAACAAGAGGATATGACAATTATAAACATCTATGCACCAGCATAGAAACACCTAAATATGTAAAACAAATACTAACAGAATTAAAGTGGGAAATAGATTGCAACTCAGTCATATTAGGGGACTTTACCATGCCACTTACATTAATGGACAGATCAACCAGACAGAAAATAAATAAGGAAACAGAGGCACTGAACAACACATTAGATCAGATGGACTTAACAGATATCTACAGAACATTCCACCCAAAAGGAGGTTACACATTTTTCTCAAGTGTAAATGAACTGTTCTACAGAATAGATCCCATACAAGAGCCTCAGTAAATTCAAAAAGATTGAATTTGTATCAACCAACTTCTCAGACCACAATAATGTGAAACTAGAAATAAATTACACGATGAAAACAAAAAAGCCCACAAACACATGGACATGGAAGCTAAATAACATGCTTTCAAATAATTAATGGATCAATGATCAATTCCAAACAGAAATAAAGCAATACATGGAGCAAATGAAAACAAAAATATAACAGTCCAAAACCTGTGAGATGCCACAAAAGCAGTTGTAAGAGTACATAACAATATAGGCCTACCTGAAGAAATAAGAACAGTACCAAATAAACAGTCTAAACTCACAATAAAAGAAACTAGAAAAAGAAGAACAAATGAATCCCAAAGTTAGTAGAAGGAGGGACATAATAAACATCAGAGCATAAATAAATAAAATAGAGAAGAACAAAACAATAGAAAAAATGAATGAAATCAAGGGCTGGTTTTTTGAGAAGATTAACAAAATAAACAAATCCCTAGCCAGACTTATCAAGAAAAAAAGAGAGAATACACAAATAAAATCAGAAATGAAAAAGGAATAGTCATAATAGATACCACAGAGGTACAACAAACTATTAGAGAATTCTATGAATTATATGCCAATAAATTGGACAACCTAGAAGAAATGGACAAATTCCTAGAAAAGTACAACCTTCCAAGACTCACCCAGGAGGAAACAGAAAATATGAACAGACCAACTATCAGTAACAAAATTGAACTGGTAATCAAAAAACTCCTAAGAAACAAAATTTCATGACTAGACAGCTTCACAGCTGAATTCTACCAAACATTTAAAGAAGAGCTAAAAAAATAGAAGAGGAGGAAAAACTTCCAGACTCATACTATGAGGCATTATTCTAATACCAAAACCAGACAAAGTCATTACAACAAGAGAAAATTATAGACCAGTATCCCTGATGAACAAAAAGGGAAAAATCCTCAACATTAGCATACCAAATTAAAAAACACATCAAAAGGACCACCCATCATGACTAAGTGGGATTTATTCCACAGATGCAAGGATGGTACAATATTCATAAATCAATCAATGTGATACACCACATTAACAAAAAGAAAGCTAAATGCCACACGATCATCTCAATAGATGCTGAAAAAGCACCTGACAAAATTCAACATCCATTCATTTTAAAAACTCAACAAAATGGGTATAAAGGGTATGTACATACCTCAACATAATAAAGACCATATATGGCAAACCCACAGCCAACATCATACTCAATGACAAAAAGTTGAAACTTCCTCTCTAAGATCAGGAACAAAACAGGGATATCCACTCTCACACTTGAATTCAACATAGTACTGGAGGTCCTAGCCACAGCAATCAGACAAGATAAAGAGAAAAAAGGCATCCAAATTGGTAGGGAAGAAGTAAAGCTGTTAGTATTTGTAGGTGACAAGATATTATACACAGAAAACCCTAAAGACTCCACCAACAAACTATTAGAGCTAATAACTGGATTCAGCAAATTGCAGGATACAAAATTAATACACAGAAATCTGTGGTGTTCCTATATAGTAACAATGAACTAGCAGAAAGAGGAATAAGGAAAACAATTCCATTTACAATTACATCAAAAAGAATAAAATACGAATAAACCTAACAAAGGAGGTGAGAGACCTGTACTCTGAAAACTGTGAGACACTCATGAGAGAAATTAAAGACACAAATAAATGGAAATCCATCCCATGCTTATGAATAAGAGTTAATATTGTTAAATGGCTATCCTGCCCAAAGCAATGTGTAGATTCAATGCAATCCCTATCAAAATACCAATGGCATTTTCCAGTGAACTAGAGCAAATAATCCTAAAATTAATATGGAACCAGAAAGGCCCTGAATAGCTAAAGCAATCCTGAGAAAGAAGAACAAAGCTGGGGATATAATGCTCCCTGACCTCAAGCTATACTACAAAGCTACAGTAATCAAAACAGTATGGTACTGGCACAAGAAAAGACCCATAGAACAATGGAACATAATGGAGATCCCATAAATAAACCCATACATATATAGCCAATTAATATACTATAAAGGAGCCATGAATATACAACAGGGAAAAGATAGTTGGGAAAATTGGACAGCTACATGCAAGAGAATGAAAATGTTTAACTCCATACACAAAAGCAAACTCAAAATGGATCAAAGACCTGAATGTAAGACATGAAACCATAAAGTTCTTAGAAAAAACATAGGCAAAAATCTCTTGAAAATAAACATGAGCAATTTTTTTCTGGACACATCTCAGGCAAGGTAAACAAAGTCAAAAATGAACAGGTGGGACTACATCAAACTAAAAAAGCTTCTGTACAGCAAAGGACACCATCAGCAGAACAAAAAGTCATCCTACAGAATGGGAGAATATATTTGTAAATGACATAACAGACAAGGGGTTAACATTCAAAATACATAAAGAACTCATACTCATATGCCTCACACCTAAAAAACAAATAACCCAATTAAGAAATGGGCAGAGGACATGAAAAGATATTTTCCCAAAGAAGACATATAGATGGCCAACAGGCTTGTGAAGAGATGCTCCACATTACTAATCATCAGGGAAATGCAGATCAAACCACAGTGAGGTATCACCTCACACCAGTCAGAATGGCCACTATCCAAAAGACAAGAAATAGTAAGTGTTGGTGAGGTTGTAGAGAAAAGGAAACCCTTCTCCACTGTTGATGGGAATGTAAATTGGTGCAGCCTCTGTGGAAAACAGTATGGAGGTTCCTCAAAAAACTAAAAATAGAAATACCATTTGATCCAGTAATTCCACTTCCAGAATTTTACCTGAAGAAAACAAACTCTGCAATTCAAAAAGATATATGCACCTCTATGTTTATTGCCACATTATTTACACCAGTCAAGATATGGAAGCAACCTAGGTGTCCATCAATAGATGAATTGATACAAAAGATGTGGTACATATACACAATGAAATATTATTCACCTGTAAAGAAGAAAGAAATCCTACCATTTGTGACAACATCGATGGACCTAGCGGGTATTATCCTCAGTGAAATAAGCCAGCTGAGAAAGACAAATACCATGTGATTTCACTTATTTGTGAAACCTAGAACAAAACAAAACAAAATGAACAGAAAGCAGTAGGCTCATAGACACTGAGAAGTGACTGGTGGTTACTACAGGGGAGGGGCTGGGGAGGGTGAGGGGGGTAAAGGGCATGAAATTCTCAGTTATAATATAAGTTGGTCACGGGGATGGTAGTACAGCATGGAGAATATAGCCAATGATTCTGTAACATCTTTCTATGTTGACAAACAGTAACTGTATTAGGGGTGAGGATTTAAGTATATGAGTAACCATTGAACCACTGTGTTGTATACTTGAAAACCAATATTAGATTGTATATCAACTATACTTCAATAAAAAAAATCACAAGACATATTAAGAGTCAGGAACACATGGCACATGCAAAGGAACAAAATAAATTATCAGAAACTCCACAGAGCCAAAACAATCTTGAAATCTTGAAAAAGAAGAACAAAGTTTGACACTATCTGGTTTTAAAACATACTACAAAGTTATAGCAACCAAAACAGTGTGGTAACCACTGTAGTAGCCCAGGACAGATGCAGACACTGATAGAATAGAATAGAGAGCACAGGAATGAACCTTCACCTGTATATATATATATATATGGCCAACCGATTTTTGACAAGGGTGCTACGAACATTCAACAGGGAAAAGGAAGTCTTTTCAACAAATGGTATTGGGAAAATGATATTGATATGCAAAAGAGAAACTTTGGACCCTGACCTCACACTATTTACAAAAACTAACTCAAAATGCCTCATTGATCTAAATGTACGAGCCAAAATCATAAAGGTCCTAGAAGAAAACACAGAGATAAATCTTCCTGACCTTGGATTTGGTGCTAGATTCTTAGACAACACCAAAAGTACAAGCAACCAAAGAAAATAGATTAAACTGGATTGTATCATAATTAAAAAGGTTATGCATTGAAGGACAATATCAAGAAAGTTGAAAGACAACATACAGAATGGGAGAAAATATTTGTAAAATATATGTTTGAAAGCATTTATCCAGAATACCTTACAATTCAACAACAAATATAAACCGCCCACATTAAAAAAAAGGACAAAGGAATGAATAACACAGTTTTTTAAACAATATATATAAATGGCTAATAAGCACATGAAAACATGCTCAACATCATTAGCTATTAGGAAAATGCAAATCAAAACCATAATGACATACCATTTTATATGTATTAGGATGGCTTTCATAAAAACGTCAGAAAAGAAGCGTTGGTGAGGATGTGGAGAAAGTGGAACCCTTATACATTGCTGGTGTAAACATAAAATGGTGCATTCACTGTGGAAAATAGTTTGGAGAGTCTTCAAAGAGCTAAACATAGAATTACCGTAAGATCCAGCAATTCCACTCCTGGCTATGTGAGTCAAAGAATCAAAGACAAGGAATCAAAAGGATACTCGCAGTACGCCAATGGCCATAGCAGCATTATTCACAATAGTTAGGGAGCTATTACCTAGTAGGTACAGAATTTCTGTTTGGGGTAATAAAAAGTTTTGGAAATAGTGGAAATGGCACAGCATTGTGGATGTAATTAATGCCACTGAACTGGACACTTGAAAAATGGTTAAGATGGTTTCCGGTTTCACCTGTAAGGTACTTGGATGTCACCACTCCGTCACAGCAAGAAGTAAAACACTGAACACACTGAAAAATCAATCATACCTCTTGGATCCATAAGGCAAACCACTGCTCCCAAGATTGGAGACACAGAATATGGAGTCCTGGGACACCAGAGCGGAGACAGGGTGGATGGTGGAAACGGTTGAGGGAAGGGGGCTGGGCAGGGAAACCTGCCCTGGAGTGGATGGATTGCTGGAGGTTCTGTGCAGACACCTCCAAGTGTTAAAACCCCAGGGACCCAGACACAGGGGCCAAAATATTGTGACCTACCTCCAGGGGCTCAAGCAGGTGCTCAAAGGAACTGTCCCCTCAGCGGCTGGCTGCAGGAGGGGGAAAGGAGCCATTTCTGAAGTTCACCAGGGCTCTCTGTGCCTGACAGAGGCTGCTGTCGGGGAGGCTAGTTAGCTGGGGCCTATCTGACCAGGGGAAGGGACCGCCCAACTGCAGCCCACTCTCTCCATCCCGTCTACCTCTAGGGGAGGAGAACACGGAGAAGCATGGGGGAGCTCGCTGCAGACTAAGGCCTGATAACAGGACTCTAGAACCTTCCCTCCCCTGCAGGGCAGGACAGTGTGAAGGCCTGTTTGCGGCAGCGGTGCCTCGTGTCTGCCTACCAAGACAACGTCGGGACAAAAACACAACTTGGGGAGACAGAGCATGCGTCAGCAGCAGATGTCAGGGATGTTGAAATTAAAAACGGTTAAAATGACAGATTTTGTGTTATGTCTTACCACAATGAAAATATTATTAAAAAGTTTTATCACTGTGAACACATGACATTTGAAAAGCATTGGCCATATGGCCTTTGAGAGGGATAACCGCTCAATCTAGAGGGTTTTCAACCCCTAGATCCTGGCCCTGGTGGGCTCACCACTGCACCTGGTCCTTGGGGTCCGTAAGACACCCCAAGTGTTCACATTAAGTTCTTCTCTACTTGAATTCCTCAGATGGGTTTTTGTTTCTTGTAACCGAATGATTGTGGATTCGGAGGCACTTCTTTCACCTGGCCGTCCCATAGGCATTTGTCTGCAGGGTCCATGATGCCTGCTAATCTCACCGGGTTCACAGAAAAACCTTTGTGTGGTTGGGGGGCTGCCTGGTTGTGTACAACATTTCAAGGTACGGTTCACCAGAATGTCGTGGAATGCGGTATTGATCTCTCACCTGGACGTGATACAAATGCTTTTTAAACTAATCAACTTTATAAATTAATTACACAAATTATATATTATGATTTCTTCCAGGGCCATACAACTCTCAGAGCGGTATGAATTCTGGGTTTATGCATGCATACATTTTTCTCGGCCCGCTGCACACAGTCCTTTATTTCCAGCCTCCTCAGAAATCAGCCGAATGTTAGTCGTCACTCCTCAAGGGGGTCCTCCTCAGTGGCCCACGGTAAATGGAACACAGTGCCTGTAGCATCTTCACAGCATGACAGCTTCTCATTTTCTAGCTTACTTGTGTGACATGCTGTCAGAATGTAAGCCTCCTGAGACCAGGGACCCTGTGATTCCATTCACCTTGATATTATTTCCAGCCCCGAGGATGGCACCAGGCATTCCCTAAATAAACATCTATGGAATCAGCGAGTGAAGCCTCCCAGACCTGCCCCTCGGTCCCCTTTCCTGAGGTCTCCCACCTCACAGTCCTATGAGGTACTTTCCAAACCACAGACGTGGCCCGCAGCCCCAGCCTCGGGCTCTATCAAGGGCACACAGTAGCATTTTGGCCACATTCCTCCTCTCTCTCTTTGACCTCTTGTTCCTGCACCTCAAGGGTCATCTCTTACATGCAGTCCCTTCAGCACACAGCTCCTCTGATGTGTCCTCGTGGAAACGCACTCTACGTGATAGAATGTTTGGAACTCTTTCCAGCCTTCTGGTCGAGGAGGAAGCAGTGGCCACCCGTTGGCAACACACTTTGCATCGTGACGGTCATCCAGCAAGGTACGTGTGGAGTGGGGTTTGGGGCGAGGGCCAAGTCTGCACACCTGCTGGTGCCTCTTCTGGCAAGACGTGAAGTCCTGGGGAAGGGAGGCACTCAGGAAGACATGGAGGGCAGGTGGGAGCCTCACGGTGTAGCATCTACTCTCAGAGGCACCGCTTGCTAGGCTTGCTACCTCTGGGAGTCCCTGCTGGCCCGGCATGCTCGCCTGTGTCGGTGGAGGGGCAGGGTGCTGGGGTTCAGACTCGCTCAGCACCTCCTTGGCACCAGGCCCTCCCTCTGCACTGGGCCCACTTGCTCTCATTGGCCCCTCCAGGAACCTCCAGGCAGGTGTTACCCCACTATACAGAGAAGGAAACCAAGAATTAGAGAAATGTCTGGACACCTAAGGGGGAAGATTCAGAAGGGAGCTTACATCTGTCCAAAGCCCCTTTCTGCCTCCCCTCCCCTCCTCTCGAAGGTGAACATTCACGTCTGCCTTTGCTCTGAGTGACGCCTCCCTGCAGCTGGTGGTTCTGGGATCAGTGAGGTTCCAGCGGGCTTGGCATGGCTTCTAGGGCAGAGAACAGCTGCCTGCAGCCTGTCTGTGGTTGGTAGTCAAGTGCCAAGGACTGAGGCCAAAGCCCAGGACATGCCAGTTACCCCTTCCTCAAAGCCACAGACGACTGTCCACGGCTGCTGGCAGAGAAGCCACAGCCCAGCCATTCCTCAGGGAATAAATAAAACCAAACTTCTACCTTTGCTTTGCTTCTAAACTGCAGGGTCCCTTCCTTCCTGTCCTAACAAACTGGGGTGAGGGGCGATGGATCCTGGACAGATTATAGGGAGCCTCCAGCAGTGTGTGACCCCTCCCCTCCAGCCTTGGTCCTCAGAACACAAATCTAGCTGGGAAGCTGATCTGCCTGTCTCTGTACCTCCCTCTTTCTTTGCTTGCCGGAGCAGATTGGAAAGCAAACAATGGCAAAAGCGCCGCTATTAAGCATCTGTTGTGCATTCAGCATTATTCACTGGAGTTTTCTGAAATCTTTATGATGCACAGACAGGCAGATCATGTCACCCCTGATTATGCAGGGGGCAGGGGTGGAGGTTCCTGAAGCGTAAATCACACCGTGGCAGGGTGGACTCCTGGCTTCGACCCGGTAGCCTGCTTCTTTCCGTGCTCATGCCTGTGGCCTCCCCGAACTCCGGTCCTGCAGACACAGGGCTTGCACTCTCAGTTTCCCCTCGGCAGCTCGAAGAGCAGGGCAAAAGCAAACGACAGGGTAACCAGCCCCCAGCAGATGTTCCCATTTCCCTGTTGCCCTAAAAAGTGGTGTCAACCCCAGGTGAACACCGTAAATACGCGCACCAGCAGTATGTTACAGGGCTCCAGGCGGTCCAGAACGATTTTCTTGGAAAGCAACTGCTTATGCTAACTGATTTGAAGGGCTTACTGATGCTTTTCAAGAAGTGGAGCTCACCTGGGCCAGCGGTCCTCCTAAGCACAGGTTGCAAGGCTGCTTTCCTGGGGATTTGAGACAAGGAGTTCCTCTCTCACTTTAGCAATTCATCTATTGAGGGATGGTGAAAAGCCGTCATTTGAAAATTTCAGGCTGGGACCTAAATTCTCAGGGTCTCTCTGGAGTACAGGTCAAATGAATTGATTCAAGGTCTCCGTGATTTCTCAGTGGCAGTTCCCAAAGCCTGACTCGGTGCTTTATGGGAAAGACTGCAGAGCTCTGGGGGGCGGGCAGAGCACATGCAGCCTGTCACTTCACGGAGCCCAGCGACTGCTTCCCGGGGATGAGCCTGACGCCCCTTCCCTGGGATGGGCCCATTGTTTTAAATGCTTGATTAATAAGTCATGATGAAAGGCACTTAACATGCAAATGGGTCATTAATTATTGCTGAAACTCTGAGGGATTCTGGGGGAAACGTAACAGCGAAGCACGAAAATTTGTAGCGATTCCAGGAAGATGGCATAAGTAGAAAATGACGGGATGCTTGAAACTACTTGCTGCCAATCGCATTTGTAAGGCTCACGCTTCCCCTTAGCACCCTGGTGTGGCAGGGAACTCGAGGGCCGAGGTGGGGACCAGCCAGCTGCACATTTGGGAGAAAAACTTCATTCTCTGGTATTGTCTGCTGCAGTCCCTGCACACACAGTCCATTCTCAATGAAAAAGTGATTTACAGTGTTTCTACTACAAACAGTCATTCCCTTGGGGAACCCTGTGAGAGCTCACCGAGAATGCTTCAAAAAAAAAATCTATCATTTCTTTGGTCGCTTGTGCTGTAGGTATCATGTCTATAAAGCCTAATCTAAGTTCATTAAAACTGATGCCTATTTTTTTCTTAGAAGAGTTTTATAGTTTCACATCCTTAAACTTAGGCTGTTGATGCATTTCGGGTTAGTTTTTGCATCTGGTGTGCCGTAGAGGTCCAACATTACTTACTGTTTTGTGCTTGGGTATCCAGTTGTCCCAACATTATTTGTAGAAAAGACTATTCTTCCCCATTGAATTGTTTTATTCCTTTGTTGAAATCAAACGGCCATAAATCTATGGGTTTATTTCTGGACATTTAATCCTATTCTATTACTCTATAGGTCTGTCTGTCTGTAGGCCAGTACTCAAAGTCTTGGTTACTGTAGCTTTGAAATTAGGAAATGTGAGCCCTCCAACCTTGTCCTTTTTCACGATTATTTTTGTTATTCTGGAACTTTGCATTTGCACATGAATTTTACAAAGAGTGTTTCAATTTCTTCAAAAAGCTGGTCGGGATTTTCATAGGGACTGCATGGGATCTGTAGATCAGTTTGGGAGATATTGCCAGGTTAACAACATTAAGCCTTCCAATTCATGAGCTCAGGATATCTTTCCATTTATTGGGTTTTCTTTAATTTATTTCAATGACCTTACACTTTGATTTCAAATCTTTTAAATATACTGAGACTTGTTGTAGGGCCTAATATATGATGTACGCATGAGAAGAACGTGTGTTCTCTTCTGGTTGAGTGACGTGTTCTATACAGGCTGTCAGGTCTGGTAGGTTTATACTGCTGTTCAAGCCTTCCATTTCCTAGTAGGTTTTTAGCCCCTCAGACTTGAGTGTGGTTTGTTCTAACAGCCCATCCTGACGGATACAACTTCAGAAACAGTGGCTCTGGGTAAATCAGAGGCACGGGATACACCCCAGTCCTTTCTGATTTGGCTGATAATGGGTTGGTAGTTTTAGACTATGTCTCCAGATTCTTTGATAGTCAGAAGATAGAGCTCAATTGTCCTCACCTGGGTGTGTACTAGACCTAGTGTCTTGCTCCTAATGAATTAGAACAAGGCCGATGCCATGGAGAAAGACCACTGAGGCTGTGACAGAGGATTTGGGCTCCCTCCTTGTCCTGTCTCTGGGTTCATTTGCTCTAGGGAAAGCCACGTACCCTGAAGACACTTAAGCAACCCGTGGAGAGCTCCCATGGTGAGGAGCTGAGGCCTCTTGCCAACAGCCACGTGAGCACGCCGTCTTAGAAAAGGCTCCTCCGGCCCCAGTCTAAACTTCAGATGATGCAGCCCTCGCCAATACCTTGACTGCAGCCTGCGGAGAGGCCGTGAGCTAAACCATTTGTGAATTCCTGACCCAAAGAAGCGGTAAGGTAATAAATGCTTGTTATTTAGGCTACTAAGTATTAGAGTAATTTGTTATGCAACAATAGACAACTAACACAATGGGGAAGGGATTAGACCCAAAAATGTAGGAATTAAAATGTTAAAATGTTGACTTCTAGTGGTGCTGACACTACATGTTATTTTGCTTATGGAGTTTTTTAGACCTCTTTCCCCATGATCTCCAATATCTCCCAGAGCTAGTTCAAATAAATATGAAATATGAGTTTAAAAAAAAGCAGTGGATTTGCTATGAAATTGCAGCTTCAAGATAAATCCCTGAATGTTCTTACCCAACCAAACTGGTGTCCCTAAATCCGTCCTCTATAACAATTCTAGAATTGCCAGTAATCACTTCAAAAGATAGGATTCCCAAATAATTAGGAGACTGTCTCTAACGTTTCCCCTTTATAATAGGAAGGAATTTCTTAAAAAGCAGGGGATGTTGTAGGTCATGGGAAGATCATCTTTATGACAGAGAAAATATATTTCTACATTTATTTTACCATTTGTTAAGCTCCAGGGAAATGCAAAATCGTTTTTCAAGAAAAATGGAATTCGAGTGGTGAGAAGTGTGATATAGACTCAGCCTAGCACAGTAGTCTCATTCTCTCCCTGCTGAAGGGTTGCATTCTCAAGCTTGAGCAGGATTGCCTAAACCCGTGGTTTTATTCCCAGGATGTGGGAGAGATGGCTTCGTGAGGAGCAGAGGGTGTGAGCAGGGCAGGGAGGGCAGGGGCCACCCCGCCTTCTACTCAAAGCCCCAGGAACTCTGGACTTGGATGGACGACCACCAGGGTTTACTCTGATCTAAGATTCCACGCTTCCGAGGCTCTCCCATGATTTAGTTTTTTTGTGTGTGTGTTGATGCTGTTACCAACAGCTGTTATTTACTGAGCCATTCACCAGGGGCCAGAGAATATGGCTTGCTTCATAGGCATAATATTATTTAATCTTCATGAAAACAGAAAAAAAGGAAGACATCTTCTCTCTAGGACCCTTCCGCCTTCTAGAAACTGGACATTTGCTCAAGTACTGTGCAGGTGACCTTTATCTGATTCTCCCCCAAAGCATTGCCAAGGTGGCTGAGAAAATGCTGGTGAAGGCTGGAGCTCTGTTTCCTTAGCTCCTTGACCTGACAGCCCGCACTCTTTCAGCTTTCCAGGGCCTGTGCACGCGCCCCCTGGGCGGAGGGGTGGGCTCTGGCTGGGCTGCACTGCCTGGCGAGAACTGGGGGATCACTGCATTCTGGAGGGCATGGCGGAAGTGCCGAAAGCTGCTTCTATTTAAGCAGTGGGACCCGACAGAGAATGCGTTTTTGGTCCGTTATCCACGTGTTTAGTCGGTGTTAGCTGGTGCCCTGAAACATGAGGCCAAAGATCCTAAGCAGTACGGAAACTTCCCAGCAATGCTCTGCCCAGAATGCCTTATAGTGCTCACAAAAAGAAATTCATAACCCCGGAGGAAGGATTAAGGCCAGACCCCATGCTGGGAAGTGCCCAGTGCTATAGCGAATCATCAATAATGGAAAACCCTACAGAGCCCCGTGCGTTTACTGGAGACCATCTAGTGGTCCCAGCAAGTCGGCAAGAGGGCGCAGCCGCTGCCTCGCGCCCCACCCCTCGGAAGGGAGGGGTAGGATTTGACTCCAAACTCCCCGTGCCGCTTCTCCCTCCTTTGCACATAGACCTGCTGCTCTGCCTTTGAGCTAGAAATTGATTTCATTGCTTTTGCAGGAGAAGTCTCTGGCCGACTTTGACCCCTGATCCATGTACTACTTAAGCTCAAGAGACACAAATGGACAGAAATCCCTCCCCAAATGGGACAGTTCGGTGTATGTGAATTTTCTTCCATTTTTCTTCTCAGGGTTTTTGTTTTACTGTTTACTGATTACAGCCTGCTCCTACTAGGGATGGGTAACAGTGCGGAGGGGCTGCAGGCACACGTAGGAAAAGGGTTCCTACGGTGAACTTTAGGAACCAAGACAGGAAAAGGAGGATGTCGGGGTCTGCCTCCGACAGGAGGGAGCAGACCCGGCAGGGGTTTTGGGTGAAAACATGACAAAAAGCTGGACACCCAGCATGCACTGGAGGGGCCTGAGAAATACGCTCGCCTCCACTCAGCAGGCCGGGTAAGGGTCAGGTCCAGCTCAGCAGACGCGTGCACCATGGGGTCCAAATGACGCGGGAGCTAACAACTCTGAGCCGAAGGGCAGAGCATTTTGCAGAGGAGACAGACATTTAAAAACAAGGAAGGAAGGAAAGAAAGAAAGGAAAGAACAGGGAGAGGGAAGGAAAAAGGGAGGGAAGGAGGGAGGGAGGAAGAGGTCTAAACTGCAATTATCCAGAGCAAGACAAAATCAATATATAAACGTGTTGAAACTGAAGGAAAGAAAGAGCCTGAAAATTTTGGCAAGTAAAATTCAGCAAGTAAAACATGATAAATGGGGTGGGGGGGGGGGAGGGGAGATAAATGCAATCAATCATAAAGTATTTCTTAAAATAGTTTAAAGTATATAAAACATTATTGCTAAAACGCTTTATTTCCTGTGATGTGTGTGTGTGTGTGTGTGTGTGTGTGTGTGTGTGTGTGTGTGTGTGTGTCTTCATTTTCATGAATGTTTAAAAGGCAAACACATTCACTTTCTGTCTCAGGTTCTGACTTTCCCCTGTTCCCAGCAGCTCACAGGCGGTGGGTGCCGGGAACAGCGACAGAAAAGAGAGGGGCTGAAAATGAACAAGGATGAAGAACTGAGCTCAAGGTATGTGGGACCCCAGAGATCTTGCAGTTAAGCTGCTGCTCCATTTTCATGTGTCTTTCCTACAGTTCTCCCCCAGCTATCAGTGTGCGGTGCTGTCTTTTGGAATGGTCTTTCCAGAACATTACAGTTTAATAAAGGATATGACAAAGGATGCAGTTTATTAAAGGACATGATAAAGGATACAGATGAAGAGATAACGTAGGGAGATCTGAGGGTCCCCAGCACAGAAGCTTCTGTCTCCATGAAATTGAGGGGTGTCACCCCTGCCCCCCGGTCACCCACCTGGAAGCTCCCTGAACCCCAAACTACTGGGATTTTATGGAGGCTTGCTCACATGGCCATGATCAGTTATTTACTCCATTTCTGGCCCCTCTCTGGAGGGTGGGAGTAGGGCTGAAAACTCTAAGCTTCTAATCATAGTTTGTGTCTTCCTGGCGAGCAGCCCTGTCCAGGAGCCCACCCAGAGTCACCTCATCAGAACCAAAGATGCTTGTAGCTCTCTTATCACTTAGGAAACCACAGAGGATTTATGCACTCTGTACCCGGACCTGGGGACCAATAGATGTATCTGCTATTATGTCAATATACCACATTGTGCTTTTTCATTCATCTGTCAATGGGCACTGGGGTTGTTTCTGCCTTTTGGCGGTTGTGGCCAGTGCTGTTGTGAACACGGGTGTGCGAAGATCTGCTCGAGTCCCTGACTTTTGTTCTTTTGCATACATATGTAGTCATGGAATTGCTGGGCCTTACGATAGTCTACGCTTAACCTTTTGAGAAATAGCTAAACTGTTTTCCGCAGTGTTTGTACCATTTTCCATTCCCACCAGCAATTCATGAATATTCCAGTTTGTCACAAACACTTGTCAGCTTCCTTTTAAAAACATTATTATAATAACCGTTCTAATGGTTGTAAAGTGTTGTCTCAGTGCAGTTTTGACTTGTGTTTCCCTCCTCATGAATCATGTGGAGCATTTTTCATGTGCTTATTGCCCGTCTGCATATCTTCTTCGGAGAAATCTCTATTCCAGCTCCTGGTGTGGCCTTCTCCCGAATGGTGCCTCTTCCTTGCTAGCAGAACCCCAGCTCTGTACAGGTCTTCCCCTGTGCAAGGCGATCCTGTCCTTAGCCCAGGGCAGATCCTAAACTCTTGTCTATAAATGACTAGTGACAGCTATCCATTCCCTTCGCTGATTATTTCAGGACAGGCAGATGCTGGCCAAGGAGATGTGAAAAGAAGTTTGAGGGGGGCTTCTGAGAAAGATTTTATTGTAGAACTAAAAAAGTGCACCATGAAAAGGCAGTCCTTTTTCTTCTGGACATTATTGTTTTGGATGAGATGCCTGGAACTGTGCAGCCATCTTAACACTATGAGGGCAGCTGTCCTGGAGACAAGGCTGTAGGTAAAATGACAATATTTCTGGAATCTCTTGCCTGGCTTTACTGCATCTCTAGATCAATAGGTGTTTCCAAGGAGTAGAGAGAAGTAGTCCATTTCCATATCAATAGGTAAATACAAGGGCGAGGGAAGGCTTACCTGGACCAGAGAGGTTGGGTGGAGCTCTCTCTTCTTCTGCAGCTAGTTCTGGAGAGACACGGATGACTGCTTTGTAAGAAATAAATGGGTTTCTCCCACTTTATTTCTCCCTTTGACTGGTTTCGGTTTCAAAGGTATTTTGCCCGGGGATTTCCCCCCCAGAGTAACAAAGGCCAACCTGCAGAAAATAGCAGAGCAGAAAGAGGAAGGTCCCTGGTCCCCAAAGATGTTATTGAATTAGATTAGCCAAACTTGGACGTGCCACACCTTGGGATACCTTATCGTATGAGATCATACGTCTCCAACTGATGAGGAATTTTCTGTTTCTTGTAGCCAAAGGCATCCTAATTAGAATCTTTAAAATTTCTTCTTTGAAACATGTGCGATTATACAATAAACAATAACTTAGTCACCAAATATTTATGGCATCAATTGTCAATTTAATCTTTGGGATACTCTAACAGCTCACAATCTTCTTTGGGAGATAAGCAGATGTGGGATGAAACTTTACGTAATTAAGTATCAAAGGAAATACACAGACAGTGAGGGGTTCAGGAGGAGGAGGGAGACTGGGAGCTGGAGCGGGGACCCAGGTCAAAGGGGAGGTCCCATCTAGGCTAGACCTTGGAGGCACACAGGACGGCTGCAGAGAAGGGGAAGGCCACTTTCTCCTCTCCACTTAGTGACCTTTCCTCCTGAAAGAAAAAATAAATGCACGCCTGCCAAGGATCGAGCAGAGGAATTCCTGAAAGTGACGGAAAGCAATTCTCTCTAAGCAAACATCAGCTGGAAAAACCTCACCCTTCCTGCGTTCCTTCAAGTACAAACCGTCTTCAAAATAGCCTCACCCATTTTTTTGCGAACTGTTTTCACCATTTAGAACTTGCTATCTCACCTAAAAGGAATGTGGATTTATTCACTACAGAGGTTCTGAAAGCGATAGGAAGGAGGGTGGTTGCAGAACCGTCTGCCCGAGGACCCTGGGAAAGCTCTGTGCTTGCAGCCCTTTCCTTCAGACGCTACCATGAGGTGCTTAAAACAAAAGAAGAGAGAAAAACGACAATGCGACCTCCAGAGAGTGTCTTCCTCAAGCGTTTGTTCAACCCTTTTAGGCCCCGTGGAGGGGCTGGGATGAAGCCGAGGACGCGTCCCCTGGTCCGAGGGGCTGGTTGGGTTACCCGTGGAGGGACAGCCCAAAGGGCCGCATCCTGTAACCTGTAAACTCAGCTGTTGTGGGTCAATGAGTATCATTCCCAGGAAGGGTGCTCCTGGGGGCCTGATGACCCACTGGGAGAGGCAGGGCCTGTGGGGGGAAGCACAGAGGAGGGGTCATAAGCAGGCCGGGCTCTGCCCCGGGACCTGGGGTCCCTGAACTTCTCGTTTGCCAGGCACAGAGATGGGAACAAGCATGCCCCACTGAAGCAGTGGCTGTGAGCCGTAGCTGGGCGGCATCCGCAGGCCCGTCCCCAGTGACGGCCAGGCTGAGCCGCGGGTGTGCTCTCGGCCTTGGCCTTTCCTTCACAGAGGGCCTCAGACTTAGGTGCCTGAGTGCATTTTTAAATGAGTTCATCCACAAAAAATCATCATATTTTATGTGTGTGTGGGGGGGCGGGTAGGTGGGGTGGGAAAGTGGGACATTGGAAGCAGGAATTTCTTAAACGGGAACATTTAACATTCAGCACAGATTTTATTTGGGTATTTGTAGAGAGAGACCCTGGAGTTCACCTCTACATTCTTTCTAAGTATGCTTTGGTGGGCATATAACAGGTACACCAAAAACTGCACACATGGGCCAGACTTCTTTCCAAAAGCAACTGCTAGCCTCATTTCCAGTATCTTGGGTGACTTTCGCCTGATTTTTAACCCTTACGTAAATTAAATCGTACAGAATGTGCTCGGTTTCTGCCTTATTCTGCCGACATTATGTTCAGGTGATTCATTCATGTCATTGCACACAGCATATTTTCATCACCATACAGGATTCCATCATGTGAATATGCCACGGAGTTGACGTGTCTGTTCTATTGAGGGACATCTGGGTTGCTTCTGGTTGTAACTGTTATAAATAATCCTAACGAAAACACTTTCAGGTATGCATTTTGGGGAAGAGGCCAATATATCCGGGAGTAGAACTGCTGGGTCTTAGGGTAAATGGACATTCAGTTTCTGTCAAGCATGTGTCCAGGGTCCAGCTGTTACTCCCTGCAGCGGCACGTAAGAGCTCCAGTTGCTTCACATCTTCACCAATTTCAGCTGTTTCTGTGGTTGTGAGGTGGTATCTCATTATGGTGTTGATTTGAATTTCCCTGGCCGTTAATAGGTTGAGTATGTTTTCCTGTTTATTGATCTGGACAACATCATTTGCGAGGTGCACATTCAGATCTTTCACTGATTTTTCTACTGGGTTGTCTGTCCTTTCTGAATTAATCTGTAGGAGTTCTTTGCATATTCTTGATATGAGCTTTTTTATTACAGGTTGCTGATATCTCCTTTTCCTCCTTTTAATGGTGTGTTTTAATGAATGGAAGTCATAAGTGTTCATATCGTCCAATTTATGCCTTATGCAATTTTGGGGTTCTTCTCTACCCCAGAGTCATGGAAATGCTCTCTAATGTTATATTCTACGAGATGTATTATTTTACCTTTCACATTCTGGTCTACAGTCCCTAGCTTTCTAGGTGTGGTAGAAGTCAAGGTTCTTGTTTTTTGGATATCCAAATGGATATCCAATTGGCCAAGTACCACTCATTTTTAAAAAGTCCTTTCCCCATTGTTTTATGTGTCACCTTTGTCATATGCCACAGGTCCACCTATGGGTCTATTTGGGGGTTCTGCTCTCTTCTATCATCAGTCTATCCATCCATCCTCGCTGCAGAACGGTACTGTCTTGGTGACTGCACTGGGGTATGGGTGGGGACTTGATAATATGGGTCAATGTAGTCACCACATTGTTTTTTTCATGTGAAACCTTCACAAGAGTGTATATTAATAATACCTTAATAAAAAAAATCACACGGAAAAAAGAAAGAACTGCACTGTCTCATTGTCACATTGTGAGAAGTCTTATTGTGATATAAACAGTAACATCAGCTTGTCAGTTTCTACAGCCCATGCTGGTGGAGTACTGAGTGGAATTCCATCAAATCTGTATGGACCATTTTGGAAACAATCTGCAACTCTAAATATTTAGCCTTTCAATCCATAGATATGTTATATTGTTCCATTTGCTTCTTTTTCAGTTTCTCTCAGGAATGTTTCATAGTTTTCTGTGTAGAAGGTCTAAGCATCTTTTGTTAGATTTATTCATAGCTATCTGGCCTGAATAATTTTTTATTATTTCATTCAATAATTGCCGATATTATGTAGAAACATAATTGACTTTTGAGTATTAATCTTGTGTCCAGAGACCTTGGTAAGTTCATTTATTCATTCTATTAGTTTATGTATAGATTCTTTCGGATTTTCTACATATAATATCATGCCATTTGGGAATAATGGTAGTTTAATTTCTTTCATTCTAACATATACATATTATTTCTATATATTCTTTATATCCTTTATTTTACTGGCTGACATCTCCAGTATCATGTTTAATAGAAATTTCGACAGTGAGCATATGTATCTCATTCTTGACCTCAGATGTAAAACTTAGTTTATTATTTTATATACTATTTAATGTATTTTTAATCAGATAAAGAAAATTTCGTTCTATTGCTAGTTTATCAAGAGTTGTTTAAAGTCATGAATACACACTGAATTTTATAAAATGCTTTCTCTTGTTCTACGAGATGATTATAGGATTTTTTTCTCTGTTAGTTAAATGTGTTAAATCTGTTGACGCGCTAAACTGACTTGATTGGCTTTCAAATGTCAGACCAACCTTGGAACTTGCTCTTGATATATCATCTTTTCTATATGTACATTGCTGGGTTCGGTTTGCCGAAGTTCTGTGCAGTGTGTTTGAATCCTCGTGACAGAGAGTGACCTGCAGGTTTTCTTTCTTGCATTTAGAACAGGGAAGGTGACATCAGTACAGTCAGCGACAGAGCCAGTCTGAAGCTCGCGAGGGTCGGCCATTCCCAGCTCGGCCTTGCTCCGTCGTGGCTGTCATGGGGCTCCGACACAAACTGGGCAAGTCTGAAAGCCGCCTTTCTCCTTGGCATGCTCCACATCCGTTTCCATCACCCTAACCTACAAGAGCGCCCAAGGCTCAGCTGAGTTTCTCAGCTGTTTTGTTCAGGACGTGGCTGTGGCCTTGCGGGGGGTGGGGGGTGCGGGCTACGTGCAGGACCACCTCTCCTGGGCTTTCTCTTTGTGACTCTGCACCTTCTAACGGACCTGGTCATTATCCTCTGCCTGCAAATATGTTTTTTATTTTTATCTTTTGCTGCTTGATTCGGCAATTCTAACTTTTTCTCGGTGGAAAAATTGGTCTAAACAGTGATCGGCCACTTCTCCCCTTTTCTTTTAACCCCAGAGCCCCTCCTCCTCTGAGCCTAGTCCTCCCACTCAGGCTGGCGATGCCTTCCTGCTGCCCGGCTCTGCCCTCCGCACCGTGGATGGACTTGTCTTTGCAAAGCACTGCCTCCCGAATGTTGTCCTCCTACTTGGAATTCTGCATTGATTTCCAGAAGCCTGCAGGTAAATCGTTTTCCAAGCACTAAGCTTCGAGCAGAGGGTCCTCTGCAGCCCCATGCTTCCCCGTAGTGCCCTCGAGGGCTGGGCTGCGTCTCCCTACAGCTGCCGTCCACCCCGGATTCCTGGGTCTCCGCACTGCTGCCAGGACGCGCTCGAGCCCTCTCCATCTCTGAGCCTTTCTCCGCCTAGAACACTCTTCTTGCTTCTCACAGTCCCCTTGCCCGTGAGGCAAGCTGTCTTGACCTCCATACCCTGTGACCCTCTTCTTCACAGGGGCATCTGGAGCGCTTTCTTGTCGCCTTTCAAATGGCAAAACAGCGACTTTGTGCTACTCATTGATTTATGAGGTCGTTGCTGCCGCCGGCCCGCCCAGCTGAACGGTCCTCCCAGAAGTCAGCCCTCAGCCCTTCTGTAGGCCTGACGGCGGACACAGACAGGGACCTGGTAGGTGTCCGTGCTCGTAGATAGGTGGTGATGCCCGTGGCGGGGATCAGAGCCGCTCAGCCAACTTGCCTGACTTCTGGCTGTTCAGGAAAGGGCACCATACTCCCATCCTTTCTCGGTGAGGTGAGGCCTCGCTCCCGGCTTTGGCCTATAAGACGTGGGTAGAGGGAAGGTCTAGCTCTTCAGGAAAGACAGTCTAAAAGCCAGGACACAGCTTGCCTCCTTCTTTGTTTCTACAAAACAGAAGCTCTGCCAACCCACCTTGGACACAGAGAATGGGTGGAAGTAGACCGTTCTTCTCAGAAAACACTGAGAGCTTGACCTTGTCTGTAACCATGCATAGCCTTACCTCCCCTGACGTCACGATGCTGCTGACAGAGATGGAGGAGAAAAGTAAGGCAAGGCATGGGTCTCAGTTCCTAGCATGTCCCAGGCACCCCTTTTCCCCTAGGCCAGCAGAAAAGATCCTGCTCTGAAGTGTCATAAAAATCTGCCTAAAAGGAAAAGAAGGGTGGACCAGAGACACATGAGAGGAGATATTCAAGTTTCAAGAAAACCTCATGGGAGGAATTTAAAAATAGAAAATGTTCTCTCTGCTAATTTAACTTTAGTTTAATTGAGAGAAAACCCCTCTGTTATTTAATTCAAGCCCGAGGAGCCCTGGGTAGGAGGCCGGGAGCTATGGGAGACCATGTAAGCGCCAGGTGGGGCCCCTGTGGTTCTGCTGTCCCCTCACCTTGCTCCGTCCTCCTGCTCCAAGGGAAGAGGATAGGTCATTGGGCAGGAGCCGGCCTTTGGCTTTCTGGCGAGTGTCCACCTGGATAGGCAGCTTGAACTGAGACTGTTTGTGATGTTAAACCCTGGGGAATCTACTAACTGGGTTTGGGCCATTACCTCATTTCATAAATATTTGTAAGGGTCAGAGAATTTCTAAACTTTTCACCCGAGGGAAGAATCGATGGTCTTGTCTTCTTCCTGCCTAGCCCTTAGCTTTCCTAAGGATCTTATTTTATGCATCCATCCATTGTGCCATGCTCTGTGGCAGTTTTCATATCAGGTTTTACAGAGATGCCGCTGATAAGGGGCCTTGAACTGCCAGCTCTGAACCAGGGCAGGCCAGTGTCCACCTTCTGTCCCTACTTCTACTGGTTGTCTGTCCTCGAGCAAGGCACAGGGCCCCTGGAAGCCCCAATAATCTTTTGTTTTATGTGAGTGGTCATCACCCTACAGGGTTAAGTTGAATGTTGAATGAAATAATACCTGGTACCTGATAAATACTCTGTGAATACCCACTATAATTTTAATATCGTAAAGTCTTTCTGAAAAACTGTGGAGTGACAAGTTTAAAATGCTCACTTGACACTACGTATGTAACAGGGTTGATTTTAAAGCTCCTTCATCCGTTTTTTTCCGGACATATGCGCAGAGAGTGTCCACGCCCTGCCTGGCTGCCTCGAGGAGCAAGGGCTTCCTGGGATCCTTCCGTGCGACACAGCCCCCGAAGCTGGGTGGGATGGACAGCCGGGCCGTGTTGGCTTAGACCCTCAGCTGCAAAAAGCCTCAGATATGTGCTGGTTATTGGCTACCACGGCACAGGCCTCATTAGCAAGTTTTCCTGAATTCCACTGGTGAAATATGACAGCAGAAGGTCAAGGGGGTGGGTGAGGGGCTGTCACTGGAACTTGTGCCGTCTCCTCGGACACCACCATGAGAATGCTGATGTATTTGGTTTGATGTTTCTTGTATAACTTAATAAATAATTACCACCAAATAGCATCAGTGATACTGTCAAGATAGTTAAGGAAGCATAGGAAGAAGAGATTTATTCATTAGGTGGAAATGGGTTCACCCCTTCTGTCCTGTGACATGCCCGTGTTCTGGGCCTGCGATACGTGTGCTCAGTGACATGTGACCTGAGCGCTCTCTGTCTGCGGCATGTGCTCTACGGACTGTTCACAGCCCCATTAGAAACTCCTCTACTCCACTGTCTCTGCATTTCTTCCTACGTGGAGGCCCCATTCCAATACTGATCTTTCTTCTCAACGTCCCAGGGCATGGCCCTGAGTCTCCCAGTTCTGAGACACAGGCCTCCGGGGTGATGGGTCCAGGCTCAGTCTACTCAGTATTGAACTGAATATACTCATTCGGGAGGACTTTGCTTGTTAGAGATTAGACCCAAAGAAGAAGCTAGTACGGAGCTAGTACGGAGTCCTGCCCAGTGTTATTCCTGGACCTGTGTTTCCGGCCCCCCTGCCCTTCAGCACGTGCCAGGCCCTTACCGCGTCTTCTCCTAGTGCCCTGTATAGCTGGGCTTGGCCTGGGAGCTGGGTGGACCCCCCCATGAGAATCCAAACTGAAACGCTGCTCCACTACCCCTCTTCTTTGGTGTATTTTCGTTAGCCCTTGGCAAATGTTAATAAGGTAACATGAGACCTCCAAGCGACTTCTGCCTCTCAGCTTTGTCTGGGATTTGGGGTTTTTGTTCTGTTTTGCTTCTATCTTTCTCCATCCAAGTCTGGCTCAGCTGGGCTCCAATCCCATTATTCTTTGGGCTGATGCAGCCTGTGTGCCGGAAGGCGATTCCCTTGCTTTGTTCTGTCCTGGTTCTGAGTCCCACCTCATTCTCCCTGGGGAGCCCCTGGGCTTCCGGGAGGAGCTGGGAAGGTGCTGGCCGCAGCGTGGATGCCTTAGCAGCCCCGTGGGCCACTGGCTCTGCGTGGAGGAGTCCCGGATGGTAAGAATCCTGCAGGGAAGAGCCCACAGCCACCTCGAGCCGGACTGCATGGGGGGACGAGAGATGAGGGGCGGGCAGGCATGGGGACAGAACCTGTCCTCCTGGGTTCTGCGTCGCCGTGGCTGCTTTCTCCAGAAGGGCATCTGGCCTCTAGCTCAGCTCCAGTCCCACATAATAAACCCTCTTATATAAAGCTCCTGGGGATTCACCACGAGAGACAGGTCCAGGGACCCTCATGCCCGGGGACGGCGGGGAGGGGATGGTTGTGTCTGAGATGGAGGCAGCCCAGTCTGGGAAAGCACTAGCTGGCTCCGTTGGCTCCTGTGTGGCTCTGGGTGGCCCTTTACCTCTGGGAGCCTCAGGGTCCCCATCTGTCCAATGGGGTGCCGTGTGTTTGCTGTGAGAATCAAAGGCGATAATGTAAGACCCTCTGGAAATGTGAGCCCCTCTTTCCTTGGGAGGAGGAAGGGTCAACACCGTACAAACTCCAAAGGCCGTAGCCAGCAACTATGTGACTCTTACTGAACAGGGGGAATCTAAAGAAAGGAAAGAGAAGGTGGGGAAGGACGTGGTGCAGGATGAAAGGTGCTACCGAGGAGAGTTTAGAAAACACAGAAGTTCAAGTTCACGACTCTTCTGCCCAATGACAGACAGCTGGTGCCTTGCAGCTGTCAGGAGTGAGTTCTCTGGACTTCCTGCCCCCTGGGGCCTAGTCTCTCCTCCCTCCTTCCCCTCCCGTGGGCTCAGTGAAGCCTAAGAGGCACAGAAGCTCTGACCAGGGGCTGAGCCGTGACCCTCCGCACCTCTGCTCTCCTGAGGCCTGGGACCGCCCGTCCTGTTCCGGCAGCCAAGCCTTACTTAGCCAGGCTCTCAGATCCCATCCCTGCTCTGCCCTCAGTTCCCTGCTTCTGCTCTCTTCCCGATGCCCTGTTCCAGCCTGAGGGCTAGAATGCTCCACAAATGAAGATGGGGCATGGGCCACCAGCTCCCCGTTGTCTGCACACAGTGACCCTCTCGGGGAATCTGAGCCGTGGACACCTGCTCCGCACTGCTGGCTTTTCCCTCTGCTTCCCTTTCTTCTCCATGTTCTGCTTCATGCAAGGAGCATGCCAAACCCAATTTTTGTGCCTGTGAAGTTCTTCACACGGTCTGGACTGTTCACAGACTAGCTCTGCTCTGGGTTTTTTATTCACTCTCCATTAACTATGGAAGGAACAAGGAAGAGTAAAAAATACGGCTTGGTCACCTATGGGGCTTCCAGGAATTGTTCATAAGTGAATGGATACAGATTCGTCTCAGGAGATTAGGTAAAGAGTGGTTTCCCTCGGGTTCACTCATTCATTCCCAGTTGCTGCCTCTGGGCCTTGGCCTGGGCTGGCTTCTATGGCAGGGACCGGCCCCGGACACTTTAGGAAACCCAGGTGCATGCCGCCCTGCCACAGAAGCATGCAGAATCTAAAATGTGATTTGCAGGTGAATTTTTAGCCTGAAAGATTGCAGTCCCAGAAGTGTCACATAGGGAAGAGTATTTCAGCTGCCCAGCCTGCAAGGACACTTCTGAAAGGTCAACTCTGGTTCCGTAAGCGCTCCTGACCGCCCGCCCTAGCCTTCCCTGGGTGGGCCTGCTGGCCAGAGTGAGGATGGCACACCTGCATGTGGCCTGACAACTGGGGTTAGGGATTCTGGCCCAATTCTTGAAAATGATCTGTGTGGTCTTGGGTGAGCCATCCCTCCCCATGGTCTCAGGATTCTGTCCCAGCTCTGTGATTTTTCTCTCCAGCTGGAGGTGTGGACAGAGCTCCCTGGGCAAAACGCAAGCCAGCTCTGAGTCGCATTTTTAAGGCCTCCATGACACCTGCACCTGGAGATTGCTCTCTGTGCTTCCCTGAGGGGCGGCACTCCAGGACTCTCCCGTGGGCAGCCGAGCCGGTGCTGGTCTGCTCTGAGTGTAAGCGCCCCTAGAACACCCACCCACAAACTTGCCACCTAAAGCCACTGCTTTATTTCTGTGCTTCGCTGAAAGGCGGCAGCTCTTCTATTTAAAATGTTTTAACCCTTTTAATTCTCTTTAAGGGTAATGGCAGGATTGTTCCTCACGACTTAAAATAGCTGCACTGTTTTAAAATCATCAGCATTGGGGCCCAGCCTCTCTCACCTGTGCCTCTGGTCTCCAGGCCTGTCCTGGGGTCAAGGGTCATGGGGCAGGTGAGCAGGAGGGGTAGAGGGGGCTTCCCGCCCCTCCCGTCCTGGGGCATTTCATCGCCCACCTCCTCATGTGCATCTGCTGTCTTCTTGGCGCCGGTCTAAGGAAGCTCTTAAGGAACGGTTGGCAGACTCATTCGTTCTTGGGTATAAAAATGAGACTGTGTGCAACTCCACATTTTCTAAAAGGGTCAAGGCCTCGGCTTGAAAGAAAGTGTTTCTGATTATGGAATTTCATGCCTTGGAATGCAATAAGAGTTTGTGGGGGGGGGGGTGTGTATGTGTAGTGTGTGTGTGTGTGTGTGTGTGTGTGTGTGTGTGTGTGTGTGGTGTGTATATTTGTGTGGGTGTATGGCATGTGTGTGTGTGTGTGTGTAGTGTGTGTGTGTGTGTGTGGTGTGTATATTTGTGTGGGTGTATGTGTGATGTGTATGGCATGTGTGTGTGTGTGTTGATGGGAGAGGATGGGGTGGGGGATGGAGGTAGGGAGGACGCCTTCTTCAGCCCTGGAAACGGAAGTGCCTTTACTCATTAAACATTTACTGTGCGTTTGTGTGCCAGGCATGTGTAAGCGGTCCATGAGGACTTAGCAATGAAAACCGCAGTCCCCAGACTCAGTGATTTGATCGCTAGAGCCTCTTGGAACATTTACGTTTTTATTTGTTTATGTTTAATTTACATCTTCATTGCTTTTCTCAGAAGATATAACTATTCTGTTTCCCAGAATCAACAGACCAGTTAGAAGTTTGGCTTCCTTTATCCCGCCTTTTAGGGGATAGTTGTAGTGGTCACCTTCCAAATTAATAAAAAGTCATTCATTCAATCAACAGTCATTTATTATAGGCCAATGGAATGCCCAGTGTGCACTAGACTGCCCCGTAGCCTATATATGCCAGACGCGGTAGAGAGCAGAAGGGAAACAGCCATTCCCGCCCCGAGGAAATGAACCCAATTGCTTTCAGCAACCAGCATGCATTCCCAAAGCTTGCTTTCCTCCCTTGCTAAATAACTGTCAAGTCACTGTGCCCCCCACACGCCTCCCTGAGAGAGGGAAGCTCTTAGAGAGACCCAAGGGGATCTTTGTCCTGGCTGGAGGCCGGTTTCTTCCAGGCCGTTCGGCCTCACGTGGGCTGAGGCCACTTCACTCTCTTCATGGATTTGCTGAACCAGGGCATGGGGAGTGAGCCTGGCCTGGCTCGGTTTCCAAAGGCTCCGGGAGTGAAAGTCATGTGGCAAATGGGACCAATCAAAGTAGCGGTGTTTTCTCTGGAGGGAAGCTCGTGCAGCCTCCCAGGAAGGGGCAGCGACCGTGCAACGCCCTGCGGCCTCTGGCTCTTCACCTGAGCTGGCTGAGCTGCAGCTGCTGGCAGGGCACTTGGTTTGTAGCTGGATAACTGTAGTGGTCGCCTCCCAGATACACTGCCCAGAAACACCAGCTTGTCAGACTGTGGACCATCTCTCAGCAAAGCATGACACCTGGCAGAGGAAGGATGGGGGTCTCAGGGGTGTCTGCCTGTGGTTGCCTAGCTTTGATTCTAGGATCCTCTTTCTGAACCCGTACAGGAAGACACATGGAAGGTGGTACTTCTCAGTGTAAACACCAGGCACCAGGCAAGGCTCAGCCCCTCACCGTGCACTGCAGCGCTCAGGGGAGGCTGGCTGTAGCTTAGGCACCAAGCGGCAGGTGGAGGCTTCTGTAACATTCCTCACACATGCACTGCCATCCGGCAAATATGGTCAGCACAAGGGAAGGCCCCTTCCTGCACCTTTGGGGAGGGAGGGTTGGAAACTGGAAGGTGTTGGAGTGGAGGAAGTTGAGAAGTATAGGCGACCACTTTGCCTATCCATCAGGTTAACTCCTTTGTTGATATATTAATTCATGTATTAATTCAATGAGCATTTATTGGAGCCAGTTTGTAGGCACTGATGCAAACAAAATGGGTAAGAAAATGGCAACCCCCCACGTCAGTGCTTTCAAACATAGTTTATCATGATCCACAGTAGAATGTAAAATATGTATTTTATGTTATGATCCAGGATATACAGACAGACACACGCAGAGGAGAAACAGGCAAACTGGTCCACACTGTGTGTGATGCATTCTGATACGTTCTGTTGTTTTTTTTTTTTAAATACCGATCACAGCTCACTGCCTGGATTTCATGACGACTCATAGGCCCTAAGGAGAAGTTTGAATGGTAGCCCACTGTTTCACTAGGACGAGAACCAAGTGCACAAACGTTCACAATTCCAGATTCTACAAGCAGAAGTCTCCGAAGTTGGGGGCTGGGCCTGGCTTAGGAGGCTGAGGGCATGAGAAGATATGCAGAAGAGGTGGAGCTGACCCCAGAAAACAAGCTTGAGGTCACAGGGAAGAGATGACACTCCAAGAGCATGTTTGCATGCCCAGGAGACCTGGCGAGAAAGGCTCCTGCGGGTCGTCACTGCTGAATTCACAGAATGCCGAGGGGTTTTTGTCGGTGGTGTTTGTTTCACCTTGTACCCGCTGTATCATGTGAGGCCATACAGGAAGCCCCCTTTGACGAAGCCCCTCAGACTTCCCATTGACAAAATGAAGCCCACGTCCCCCGATATGACCCAGAGTGTGGGAATTAGACTGGGGAATTAGAGATTAACGAGAATGGGAGTTTGCACACCAAGGTAGAGCGAACTAAGCAGACACAGGACCCTTAGGAACCCCTCAAGGCCATAAATAAACTCTTGACTTGTGAATCCTCGAGATGTTTTATAGGAACGTAGACGCCCCACCAGACGGGCCCCCTCCTGACCACAGGCACGAAGACCCCACACTGGGTGGTGCCAGAAGACTGCTGGCTAAGGACTCATGAAACAACCCCGTCCCCTCCCCACTGACCATCAGGAGAACGGCACAAGCCGACCACATGCCCTGCAGCCCTTTCCCAGACTTCTGCCTTTATAAACCCTGGCTTGTAAGCCAACAGGGAGCTCGGGACCTGGAGCATTAGTACCCGTTCTCCCCGCTTGACGTCCTGCAATAAACACCCACTTCCTTCCACTGCACCCCAGGGTCAGCGCTTGGCTTTGCTGCACATCAGGTGAGCGGAGCCTGGTTTGCTTGGTTTGGTGGCAATTCTGGCAGCGAGTCTCCCAAACACAACTCCTGCTCATGGGCCCTCTCTCAAGGCACGTTGTGATGCGGGTGGCACTTTCTCACTCCCTTTCTGATCTCCCAAAGCTAATTTTTGTGTGGTTCCCACACATGACATCTCTCCTCTCCCTTTCTCACTTAGTTCATTAAAAAGGAAATAATGAGAATAAAGAGACTACTGAAAGAAATCAGTGTCTGAGTCTGGCTTTTAAAACTAGGTTCAGAAGAAAGACCGTTACTAAGTCATCAGTGAGAGCTGCGGCTTGGACAGCCATCACAAAACCTCCTTAGAACAACCCTGCCGTGTGGACGGTATGGTCGCCATGTGACTGGCAGAGGAGGGCCAGCTCAGGGAAGCTCCCCTTGCAGGTTGTGAGATGTCCACACCTGGGTCAAGGGGAGTTGCACCCCCGGGTGCCGTAAGCACACACTAAGTGATGTATATTCTAGAGGTGGAGTTCATCTTAAGGCAAGCACGTGCCCCAAATTACCAAAACACCAACGTGCTGCCGGTGCTTCGATAATGAAACGATGCAATACAGTTTCAGTCCAAATCAAAACTACATTTTTTTTTCTCCTCTGCTCTTTTAAATTTGCCTGAGCCAGGGTGTCAACGTGGAAGGACCTGCCTCGCTTATGGAGCAGGAGGTCTCACTGAAACACAGCTGGACTGCCATACGAAGGCGACCGGCAGAGGTGGCCGGGAGCCGACTGTGAACACGCCAAGGTGTCCACAGGGGCAGTTCCTCCTGAGGCCCCTCTCCTTGGCACCGTCTGCCCCCTGCATCCTCACACGCTCCTCCACTATGTGTGTCTGCGTCTTCATCTCCCCTTCTGATAAGGACACCAGGCAGACTGGGTTAGGGCCATGCCCATGGTGTCATTTAACTTAACCACTTCTTTAAAGATCCCATCTCAAAATACACTCTGATGCTCTGGGGGTCAGGGCTTCAACAGATGAATTTGGAGATGTGGGTCCAGGTGCCCTGCAAGGACCTCGCTGTGTAGATGGTGGGGCTCCAAAGGCCACAGCTCCTGACACCCCTCTTGCACTTGGAAGCCACTTGAATTGGGCATGCTGTTTATCCTCTGAGCCCCAGCTGCCCCCATTTATAAAACTGGGACAACACTACCTCACGAGGTTTGTTATAAAAATCAACTGTTTCTGAAGCCATCTCACAGGGTCTGGGGAGTAATGGCGTGTCAGGTGATACACGTGAAGAGGAGATGCAGGGAGATGGTGGCGGAGCTCAGGGGAATGAATGGTGGTTTACACCGGAGCATGGCCATCACTGCGCATGGTGATGCTGGGAGAAGGCTCTGGGGGGCGCTGGCAGGTGTAGTGTGTGGGTTGCCCACTTCAGACTTCCAGGCCTCACCTCGGCCTCTGACTAGGATTAGAAACCTTTGTCTTAACAGGCTTCCCAGAACCTCCCGCGGTCAGTCGGGAAACCTGCAGACAGGAGGGAGGGACACGAGGAGGCAGAACATGTTCTTCTGCCATCCGTGTTTGTCCCTCACATTCCCCACATGGACCTTTAGGTTTGGGAAGCCCTGTCTCCCTGTGCCTACCTGCTCCTGCTCAGAACACGGTGGGTGGAGAGCCCAGGAGTCCCGTCCGCAGACAGTCACATGCCCTTCGTTGCTGAGCTGAGCGGTGTGCCTTGGACCAACAAAGCCCGGCATCGGCAGTCCCCCCCGGGAAACCAGGCTTGGACCACAACGCCCAATGGTAGCTCGCTTACTTTGTGCATGGAGGGTTGGCAAGGAACTGAAGTAATGGCTCCTTCCAGAAATTTAATAAGCACAGTATTACCATTAGTCAAGGTTCGTGTGTCTCCCAGCCGACCTGGTGGCCTGCCGTTCTTTAATTAAGATATAGCAAGAAGACCCCCAGCGGTTCCCCCAGAGCAGCCACCACACGAGTGAATTTTCCCTGAGAGGACATGTGTTTTCTGGGAAATGATCTTAATGTGAATCTGCCACCCTTAGTTGAAAGAAAGAAGGTTCTGTCCATCTGACTCTTAGTTCTTCCTGAGTTGTGAAGAATCATCCATCTGGAGTCAGATGGCCATTTTCTGGAGTAGACAGTAGAAAACCCACGTGAGAGATCATCTTTCTCTTTCCATAGACCCCTGGGCTTCTCATCCCCCACTCCCTCATACACACACTTGTAGCATGCGCTCGCATGTGCACGCACACACACGCACACACACGCGCACACACACGCACACACACACATGCATGCATGCCCAGTTTCTGGAGGCCACAGGATAGACAGTCCCTTTTCATGGGACATGAATTATCGGGCCTGTTGCGGCATTTACAGTCTCCCTAATTGAATTCTGCTAGCCTGGAATTGTGACCATGTGGTCTGGTGGAGAGCTACATTCAGCTGCAATTTGCCTTTATGTTACTTATGAAGGAAGTGTTAAAAAGCTAATTCACAGTGTACACAAGATTGGAAGCAGATAAAATTCACTGGGCCAGGCTGCCTGTTTTGCGTCAAGCGAATTGACACTTCATTTCAAGCTCCACGTGGTTCCTGCTGAGAAATGTTTCATAAAATATGAGTCCAATTTCTTTCATGTGAACGGAACAAAATGGCATTTCTTTAAGAAAAACCTTTGTGTCAGACTTGTTTAATGCAGACCACTGCCCGCCCTGACCCCCTTGTCTGACTGATCAGCGCTCACTGCCCCCTGGTTGCTGCCCACCTGGCCCTGAAGAAGCCCTTCCAATGCAGCCTCGAGCTCTGGGTGCTATGGAGAGGCGGTCTTGAGTTGGCTGCGTGGCCAGGACCTTTCAGAGGCAGGACCCTGCTGCGGCCCAGCTGCGAGGAAGGTGACATGGGCTCTGTGAATGGGGTGCAGCTCAGGGCAGACCCCGTCTCCACGGCCCCACCCCGCTGAAGAGAGGGACGCTGGCTTAGACTTCCTCACATAAGCAGGACTGACGGGACTGTGTAATATCAACTGACTGAAAGGCCAAACCTCTACAGGCCCTGTTTTCGTGCAGATGAATCTAGACGCTGACTCAAACGGAGAGAGGGGGAGATGCACCAGACGGAGGCAGAGGCCTCTGTGGCAGCTGCAGGTGAATGGCCGGCTCTGCGGAAGGAGCCCCAGGCGGCACAGAGAACAGGGAGCTTTCTCTCCAGAACGGGAATCAGCAAACTTCTTGGAACATGCCAGACAGTCTTTGTCTCAACTCTGACACAGTAGCATGAGGGCGTCCATAAAAACACTGGTGGCTGTGTGCCAATAATACTTTATTCCTAAAAACAGGTGGCCGCCTTTAGTCTGCTAATCCCTGAGCTGGTGGATGGGTCATTTGTACACAGCAGCATCTATTTTCAAGAAATTTTAAAGGTCAATGGTCATTACTAGCCTTCTCTCCCTCCCTTTTTTTTCCCTGATGGTCATAATCCATCTACTGGAATGATATTTTAAAAGAATGATTATGTTTTTCTTTCTTAAGAAAATATTACGAGAGAAATACATGGTCATTATAAAATTATTAGTGAACAGAGGTAGGCAAAAAATAAAATGAAAATACCGGACTACCCTTCACCTTGCTTCTTTCTCTGCTCTACTCAGAGATATCCCTCACCGTCCCGGTGCCACCCGCCAGGAGGGACCCTCAGCATGGTGGCTCTGACTGGTCACTCAGGGGCTGCAGGTCTGCAGCATGGGCTGAGCCTCACCCAAGGGTGGCCTGGTTTACCCGGGAGAGCCCTTGGGGCTCCGCTGACATCCAGTGTCATCTGCCTCCAGCAGGAAAGACGTTCATGCCTCAGCCTGTGACTGGGACCCCAGGGTTCTTAGAAGGGGGTTCTCCAAATGGCAGGAATTCCTCCTGAGGCGAGGGAATGTCTGAAGGTAGAACCCAGTCCTCTCAATCCACTCACTCAATGAATATTCATTAGGCATCTACTATGTGCTGTTCCAGACACTGTGGTCAGCAAGGCAGATGCAGGGAGTTTCTATTCTTGTAGGGGAGGTTAATTATAAGCAGATGAATACCATAAACATGATCACTTAAATTTGGGATAGGAGTGGTGCAAATAATACAGTGGGACGTCTTGGGTGGGGAGTGTGGTGGAGGGGCATTCCTCCCTTGGGGACATGGGGGCAGAGTGCTCCAGGCAGAGCACAGAGCACAGGCTGGGGCTGTGGGCTGGAAAGCAGACAGGAGGAGCCGGTGGGCTGGAGCAGAGCTGCCGATGGAGATGCTAAAGATGGAGCCGCAGGGAGGCAGGCCCTGCCTACTATGGTGAGGCCGCGGGAGGTTACCAAGAGCAGTAGGAAGCCAGTGGAAGGTTTTGGGTGAGAAAGGCATGCTGTCTTACTCACGTTCTAAAAACCTGGCTCCTGGTGTTTTTGGAAAACAGGTAGTCAGGGAAGATGGGGGACACATGACTCCTGGCAGATGGGAGGAGGCCGACAGCCAGCATAGCTCTTGGACACGTAAGCTGGACGTGCCTGTCAGCATCCATGGTGTGTAGTCAGGAGGACCGGTGAGAGGATTTTTTTAACCAGCCTTGAATGGGAACCCTCAATGTGCCAGACGCAGGCCAGCCCATTGGCAGTCCCTGCCTGCAGTGATGGCCTGTGTCCTCCTGCCCCCCCCGCCACCTGGGTTCAGCCTGACCCCTGCCCACCTGCAGACTCAAGATCTTCAGGCTAGGCATGCCACACATGCAGGCCTCCTGGCCTTCAGCCCCACCTGGTCTGTGCTGGGCAGGAGAGCACATCCAGGGATGACTGAGGGAGGAGAGACTGAGGGGCCCTCGCAGCCCCAGCCGTCTCTTTGGGAAGATGCCAAGGACATCCTTGGTGGGGCAACCACCATTAGGAACAGTGCCGCCTTATTCTACTGCGTTTCAAATAAGCAGCTTTCAGGGCTTGATGTCTTCTGTGTATGAGTGTGTATGCTTTTAATCAGTTTATTTCAGTTGCAAAAGCACCCAATTAGAGTTGTAACATGTGGAATGGCCTCTGCGTGAACAGTTCTCGGCTCTGACCGGAGGCTGCTCAAGGACAGCCTCAGCCGGTGGCTCGGAAGCCTAGTGGACTGGGGGTCGCGCAGAAGTGCTGGGTGACGAGTTGGCCAACAGTCTGTGTATATTACACTCCCCCTGAGGGCCCAAGCATCCCAGAAACCTTGGAGGCCAAGGTAGGGGTGACACAGGTGCCTCGCCGATCCGTGCCTTGCATGCTGCACACTGGTAGAAGTGGCCAGGGGCTTCTTGTATTTCCAGCTTGCAGAGAGGAGGAAGCGAAAGCTGGTGTGCCTGTCCGTCTGCCCTCTCCTTGCAGGCAGGCTTTCCCTTTCTCCACATTTGGCTCAGACATTGGGTTTGTGGGCCACATGGCAGGAAGTCCACAATTGCTGTGCTGACAGAAATCAGAAAAGAGGCTGTTTTCCAATGACCTGAACAGGCCTAATGAGAGGTGGGGGACCCTTCCTGGACTATGGCTACACAACACCAGGACTCCCTGCTCTGTGAAGACATTATATGTCATAAATTCAAAGTACTCCAGAGCTGAAGAGGATTGTAGACATCGTGTCTAATGCCTTTATCTTACTATGAGGACCCAGGGAAGTGAGGCAACTTCCCCAGAATAGTGGTAAAAGCAGGATTAGAACCAATTTCCTGATTCCTCTGTCCCAGGATGAGGACACCGCCTTTTATCCTTCCTGGGAGGACTTTTCAGACCTACTCAGGCCATGGCACTCAGCAGAGAGAATATATTTCCACAGCCTCCTGTGATAAAGAGACAGGTTGCTTCTGGAAGTAGGCCAACTGCTTGGGGACCCCTGCCAGGCTTCAGCATACCTACCATGGTGTTTTCTGTGCATGCATACGCATGTATGTGTGCGTGTGAGACTACAGAGCACAGGTTTGGGGGTTCCTCTGCCTCAGTCTCTGAGCGATTTTTAAGAATTCATTATTGATTGGGAAGTTTGAAGAGGACAAAACACATTTTTTCCATCACAGAATTATTTACACCTTCTTATTAAAGAAAAGTAGTTCACATATGTTTTCCTAAGTAGAAAGCAGAAAACCACCAACAGATCAAATCATTTTCTTAGGTCCCTCAGGATATTTGTAATGATCTGGGAGGTGATGAGTATTTATGGTGACCTGGTCCCGCAGCCCCAAACCTGGAAAAAAGATAGCCAGCACTATTAGAAATTCAAAGTATAAGGGACTGTGTCCCCAAGTGTATTTCATGGGTACCTTAGCCACTCTTGTCAGACGCCCAACTGCTAAGGCATTAGTTCAGAAAAATGATCCCATAAACTCGGCTTGGAATTCACCTGTAAGTTTGGTTTTAGAATGTTCTGAGGAGCCCTCATTAGGAGTATTAAACAAATAAAAGGAAGCAAAGTAATTATGCAGGAAAATTGTTTAGAAGACCCTTGGTAAACAAAATCAAGCAGGTTCTTTAGAGCAGGACTTCATACAACCCTGAAAACACTAACTTGCAGTGGCAACTCTGCAAAACTGATATAGAGCAAAAGATAGCTTCTGAACTTACTTGACCGTTGAATATTCTTTACCAAAGATCTAGTTGGCCAGGTGTTTTTCCAAAATGCCTCTTTGGAGAGAAAAATGTCTTGATATGGCTTTCCAGTGCAACCAATAACTCATGTTCCTGTTTAGTAATGGAAGAGAGGCAGGACTTACAAATGGCTTGGTATGGACCACCATAAATCTGTTCTGCCTTAAAAATAATGAGAACATTGGGAAAATGGTCAAAATGAACTTTGTCAGAACTCTGGAAATTAAGCAAAGGCTGGCAACAATACAAGGAGCATTTATTCAAGAAAAACAGCTGAGCCTTGGTAAAAGCAACAAGGTTGTGGTATTTGAACTCCCATCCCACTCTATCCAGTTCCATATTAGCCTTAATAACCAGTGTCCTGATGGCCCAGTAGCTGTGAAAACCGCTAACCTTACTGCCACTAGAGAAAACAGACCAGGCTTGAGGTTTCTCAAAATGTCCTAGCCCTAGAGTATTGTCATTATTTACTTGTCCTGCAGACTCCTGGAACAGACCCATTTATGGGACATTGTTGATATTTGGTCTGACTCAGAGCTCACTCTTCAGGAAAAGCTCTATCCCAGGGGATTTATCAAAAACTATCAACAGCTATCTGGGGAATG
Organism: Smutsia gigantea; assembly: GCA_032199065.1. NCBI lineage: Eukaryota > Metazoa > Chordata > Mammalia > Pholidota > Manidae > Smutsia > Smutsia gigantea. Next base: position 170,344 of record JAVSCE010009863.1, read on the forward strand.
AGATGACCATGAGGGATTTTGAAATGGCTATGCACACGTGCAGGGCTGTGCACACTCTCAGGAAAAATACCTAGGAAAGTCCCAATCTCTCAACTTGGGCTGACAATGAGGCTTAGCATAAGTAGAAAGTAAATACTAAAGCAGAGTTGTAAACCGCTTAAGTGTTGAAGAGATGTCCCAATACATGTGCCTGGGAGCTTGTGCATGCACACACAAACACACACACACACAGACAGCTAAGGGCAGAAGAGTTATTGGATCAAGGCATTTAAGAAAATCTCTGGCCAATCATGAGCTGACCACTGAGCTAACTGAGCAGAGACTTCAGTGGCTGCTCACCATAGGAAATAAAGACATCATAGAATTAGTCCAGGAAAGTCATAAAACAAACTAACCAGTAACAAAAACAAAACAAAACAAAAACCAGTAATAAAAAATCCTGGGGGAGAGGAAACTTTCTTATTTTGAAAGTCACAACACTGTATTATCAAAAATGTTCTGTTTTCAACAACAAAAAAATATGATCCAGGAAAAGAAACAGAAATTTATGGCCCATACACTGGAAAATAAGTCACGAGCAGGCCCAAATGTTAGACTTACTGGGCAAAAATTTTAGTTCAGCTATTAGAAATATGTTCAAAGAATTAAGGAAATCCTGTCTAAAGATTTAAAGGAAATTATGACAATGGTGTCTTACCATTTAGAGAATATCAATAAAGACACGTGTTACTAAAAGGAACCAAATAGAAATTCTTGAGTTTAAAAGTGCAATAATGAAAATTCACTGAAATTGGAAATTTGAGCTATGAGAAGAAAGAATCAGTGAATGTGAAGATAAATCCTTTGAGACTGCCCATTCTGAGAAACAGAAAGGACAAAAAATGGGGAAGAAGGAACAGAACCTCAGAGACCTGTGGGACATCATCACCCATCCTGACATAGGCATAGTAGCGGTCCCAGAAGCAAAAGATAGGGGCAGAAAGAATACTTGAAGAAATAATGTCCAAGAATTTCAAATTTGATGGCAAACATTAGTATACATATCCAAGAAGCCCAACAGACTCTGAGTGGGATAAATTCAAGGAGTTCACACCTAGACACCTCATAGTCCAGCTGTCAAAAGCCAACGACAGAGAGAATCCTGATGGCAACAAGAGAAAGTGAGTCATCATATAGAAAGGAACCTCAGTAAGAGCAGCAGCTAACTTCTCACCAGAAGCTGTGCAGGCTGGAAAGCAGTGAGACAACATACTGAAAGTGCTGAAGGAAAAAAGACAGTCAACCAAGAATTCTATATCCAGTAAAGCTATCTTTCAAAAATAAAGGGAATGAAAACATGCCCAGATAAACAAAAACCAAAAGAGTTCATCGCTCACAGAACTTCCTCAAGAAAATCTAAAGTGATTCCTGCAGCCTGAAATGAAAAGGACCTAGGCTCAAATCCATATGAAAAATAAAAAGCGCTGGTAAAGGTACTTATAAAAGACAGCATAAACTCATTTTATACCTCTTTTCTTCTCTTATCTAATTTAAAGGACAACTGCCTAGAGCAATACTTACAAAACTATGTTGATGGATTTATAATACATAAAGATATGATTTCTATGAAAGTAGGCAATAAAATAGAAAGGAGGGCCGGAAGCTACATTGGAGCAAAGTTTCTGTGTATGAATGCAAGTAAATTAATGTTAATACAAACTGGGTTGCATTAAATTAATCTGGCAATTGTAATCCTTATGAATATCACTAAGAAAATAACTAAAAACATATAGTAAAAGAATTGACAAGGGAATTAAGATGATACCTAGAAAGTATCTATTTAACACAAAGGGAGTTAGTGATGGAAGAATAGAGGAGCAAAGACATAAAACATATAGAAGACAAATGGAAAAATGGCAGATGCAAATCCCTGCCTCTTCAACAACTACAGTAACTGTAAATGGAGTAAAAAATTTTGGTCACGGGATGAGATTGACAGAATGGATACAAAAAATGATCCAACTACATGCTCCATACAAGAGACACATTTTAGATTAGGACTCAAAGAGATTGAAGGTAAGAATAGGAAAAAAATATACCATGCAAACTGTAATCAAGACAGCTGGAATGGCAATACTAATATCAGACAAAATAGATTAAGTTAAGAATTATGACTAGACACAAAGGATATCTTATAGTGATAAAATAAATATACATCAGAAAGATATAATGATTATATGCATATATGCACCTAACAAGAAAGCTCCAAAATATGTGAAGCAAAAACTGACAATATTGAAGGGAGACATAGACAATTAAAAATAATAATTGGAGATTTTGAAACTTCACTTTCAATAATGAGTAGTATAACTAGGCAGAAGACAAGAAGAAACTAGAAGACTAGAACAATAGTATAAACTAACTAGACCTAACAGACGTCTATAGAACACTCTACCTAATAATACCAGAATATAAATTACGTACAAAGTTACATTTGGAACATTCTCCATAGTAAGCCATGTGGTAGGCCATGAAACAGGCCTGCATACAAATAAAAGGATTAAAGTTCTATAAAGAATTATATCCAACCACAAAATAACTAAGTAGAAATCAGTGACAGAAGAACATTTGATAAACATTCCTAAATAACCAGTGAATCAAAGTAGAAACCACAACAGAAATTAGAAAATATTTTGAGATGAGTGAAAATAAAGCCACAGCCTATCAGCGCTTATAAGATACAGCTAAAACAGTGCTTAGAGTGAAATTTACAGCTGTAAACATATATAGTAAAAAAGAAGAAAGATTTTAAATCAATAACCTTCTAACTTAAGGAACTAGTAAAATAGCAAACTCAACCAAAAGAGAAAATAAGAAAGGAAATAATAAAGGTTATAGTGGAAATAAATAAAATAGACAGTAGGAAAAAAAATAGAAACAAAACCAAACTTTTGGAAAGAACAACAAAACTGACAAACCTCTAGCTAGACTGACCAAGAAAAAAAGCAAAAGACTCAAATTATTAAAATCAAGAATGAAAGAGGGCATATGACTGCTGACCTTACAAAAATAAAAAAGAGTATAAGAAATATGTTCAACTGTATGCCATGATATTAGATAACGTAGATAAAATGGACAAATTCCTGAAAAAAAAGGTTCAGGAAGAAATGGCAAATATGAATACACCTCTAAAACAAGTAAAGAGATTGAATTAGTAACTCTAAAACTTCCTGCAAAGAAAAGTCCACACCAGATGCCTTCAGCTGGTGAATTTTACCAAACATTTAAAGAAGAATTAATACCAATTCTTCACAAACTTCCAAAAAAATAGAAGAGAATGGGAATACATTCCAATTTGTTCTATGAAGCAAGCATTACTTAGATACCAAACCCAGACAAATATATCATAAAAAAAAACAGGTTTATATTCCTCATGAATATAGACACAAAAACCCCTAACAAAACTCTAGCAAGCTGAATCCAGCCTATGCGTGTGATTATATGCCATGACCAAGTGGTACTTAATCCAGGAATGAAAGATTGATATAATAGCTACAAATTAATCAACGTAATGAACCATATTAATAGAACAAATGACAAAAATTTTGATTTATGATCACGTCAATGGATGTAGAAGAGTGGCAAAATCCAACATCTTTTTCAGTAATACTCTAAAAACTAAGAATAAAAGGGAACTACGTCAACAAATTAAAAGGACATCTACGAAAACCCCATAGCTAAAACCGTATTCAAAAATTAAAGACTGAATGCTTTCCCCATAACATCAGAGGCAAGACAAGTATGTGCGCTCTTGAACTTCTATTCAACATGGTGCTGGAGGTTCTAGCAAAGGGAAGAAGGGAAGAAAAAGACGTAAAAGGAAGAAGGGAAGAAAAAGACGTAAAAGGCATCCTATTTGCAGATGGCATGATTTTATATGTAGAAAATCCTAAGGAATGCACTAAGAACTGCTAGAGCCGATAGACTATGAAAGCTATTCTTGACAACATTGCAGGATACAAAAACCAGCATTGCAATAGAATTGTATTTCTATACACAAACAATGAACAATCAAAAAATGAAATTAAGAAAATAATTTCATGTGCAGGAGGATCAAAAATAAAATTCTTAGGGATAAATTTAACAAAAGAACTACAAGGCTTGTCCGCTGAAAACTACAAAACATTGAAATAAATTAAAGACCTAAATAAATACAAAGAATCCCCAAGGTCATGGATGAGAAGGCTTAACACTGTTAAGGTGATGTCATCCCTAAATTGATCTACAGATTCAATGTAATTCCTGCCAAAATCCCAACCAGCTCTTTTACAGAAACTGACAAGTAGATCCTAACATTCAGATGGAAATGCTAGAGACCGAAAATAGCCAAAAAGATTCTTGAAAAAGGAGAAAGTTGGAGGCCTCACACTTTCTGATTTCTAAACTTACTATAAGCTGTAGTAATCAAGACAGCACGGTCCTGGTATAAGGAAAACATAGATCAGTGAAATAAAATTGAGTGTCTAGAAATAAACCCTTACCCAATTATGGTCAATGAATTTCCACAAGGGTACCAAGATAACTGAATAAAGGAAAGAAATAGGGTTTTCAACAGTGCTAGACAACTGGATATCCACAAAGAAAAGAAGAAAATTGTACTCCTGACCACATTCTATACCCCAAAAATTAACACCCAAATGGTCATGGACATAAATGTTAGAACAAAAGTCATAAAACTCTTTTTGTGAGCCGTTACGAGTAAATCTTTGTGGCTTAGGGTTAGGCAATGTTTTCTTACTTATGACACCAAAAGCGCAAGCAACAGAAGAAAACATAGAACAATTGGACTTCATCAAAATTAAGGTCTTTTGTGCCGCAATTGATACTATCAGGAAAAGGAAAACATAATGTGCAGAATTGGAAAAAATATTAATAAATTATATATCTGAAAAGGGAATCAAATCCAGAATATATAAAGAACTCTTACAACTCTAATAAGAAGACAAGCAGAACAATTAAAAATAGTCAAAGGATTTGGGTAGATATTTCTCCAAAGAAGACATGCAAATGGCCAGTAAGCCTATGAAAAGATGTCCAACACCATTAGTCACGAGAGAAATGCAAATCAAAATCCCAATGACATACCAGTTCACTAGGGTGACTATAGTCGTACAATGCCAAGTATTGGCAAGGATATGGAGAAATTGGAACCCTCACACGATGCTGATGGGAATGTGAAATAGTGCAGCTGCTTTGGGAAACACTTTGGCAGATCCTCAGAAGGTTAAACATAAAGTTACCATATGACCCAGCCGCCCACTTCCGGAGAAATGAAAACATACGTCCACACAAAACTTGAGGATGAATATTCACAGAGGTATTATTCCCAATAGCACAAAAGTGAAAACAACTCAGAACTAGATCTACAAAATGTGGCCTATCCATACAACGGAATATTATTCCTCAATAAAAAGGAATGAAATACTGATATATGGATAAAACTTAAAAACATTATGCTAAGGGAAAGAAGCTAGACACAAAGAGTTACTTTATGTCCAGTTATGTGAAAAGTTCCAAAGAGGCAAATCTAGAGAAACAAAAATAGGTTATTGGTTACCTAGAGCTGGAGGAGGGGGTGGGGAGTGACTACTGTGGGTGTGGGGTTTCTTTTTGGGGTGATGGAAAATTGAAAATTAGATTGTGCTAATCATTTTGTGCTATACCACGAACATTGAATTGTACTTTTAAACGGGTATTATGGTACATAAATTACATCTCAATAAAGCTGTTCTTAAAAGTAATTGGAAGAGTTCCAACTAACCCAGATTTTTCTTGTGCCATGTGCATACATGCATTGTACCCTACGGTGGGAAAAAATTACCTAGTCTTCCTTTTGTCATGCACTCTGAAGTTGTACCGCACCTGCTACAAGAGAACTGATGAGGCAGTGGGTCTAATCACCAGGAGAATTCAGCAGACAAAAATCGCACTTTCTCCCTGGTGGTTCTTACAGTGGCACTTCCCTTTTTTCTCTTCTAGCAATCCTGAGCTCTCTCTTATTTTTATCTCAAGCACATAATAACTCTATTAATTCTCACTCAGTATTTCCAAGTTTAAGTCCTGCTGGGCTTGCTTTAATGAGAAGAATTGATTCAATTATGATTAGCAGCAGGCATTAGAAATAAACATTTGCCTTGCATCCTTTAAAACATGACCTGAAATGAACCTTCCAGGAAAATGTCTCTATTAATAGCCTCCTGAGTAGACCGTCTTAATTGTAGTCATTTCTTTATTCTTCATACCAGCAATGTTCCTGCACACCTTATTCAGTATTAATTTATATTAATGAGCAACCCTACCATACACACATACACACACATGCACACACACACCATAATAAATTGTTTCTGAGTCCTACCTAGCTAATGCCCTGTAATACTGACATTTTATTCGTCATAATGCAGCAAAACTCTGTACTCCAAATCATTTGAAATAAGAAGATATTTTTGTTTTTCCATAGTTATTCACCGAAAGAAAAAAATCCAAAACATTGGGGCAAATAAGTTTCCCAATCTTATTAATCCGTTCCATGTGATAATCTGCTTGAGGGACAGAAGGGGACTTTGGTGGCTCTAAATATGGCTGCAGAATTTTTGATGTTCCTCCTATCAATAGGCAGAGAGGCACTGGTCCCCTCCTTGATGCTCTCCCTGACTGACTATGGTGGCAGTGACACTATGGGACTCCAGAGGCCACATGGCTTCCACCTGGTTCTCTGGGACCCTCACTCTTTTGCAGCCCTTGATATGCATACAGGAAGCATGACTTCCTTGAGGTCGCCATGCTGTGAAGACTGCAAGCCTCCTGGAGAGACTGCACGGAAATGCTCCAGTCAGCGATCCCAGCTCCGCTCAGCCTCTGAGCCATGCACCAGCCCTGTGAGCACCAGAGGATCCCAGCCCCTGAACACTCGAGTCCTCTCATCTGAGCCCAGACAAGATGGGTCCGAGACAAGCCAGCTCTGCTCTGCCCTGTCCTAAATTCCTGAACCACGAAATTCATGAAGACAATAAAAATGGTTATTGCATTGGGCCACCAAATTTTAGGGTGTTTTGCTCTGCCCACAGAGGTAACAAACGAGTGACTGTTCTCGAGTACCATTAAGGCCGGTTTAAAGAGGCCACCTTTGTTATGGAATTCAATCCTTCTGCCACAAGGCAAGAGTCTGGGTTCTTGCCAAAGTTTAGTAACTGGTTGTGACTTTGGATTTGCTGAGCATTCTTCAATTTTTTATGGATGTCTGTCCACTTTTTCCAACAAGTGCCTGGAAGCTGGGGAGTGTTTCTGTTCCCTCTGTTCTCTGACCTTCTCGCAGTACCTAAAGCAAAATTTGGCATCGCCTGGGGGCACGGTGCCATCCGTGTGACCTGGCTTTCCCGTGGAGCCCCTCAGGGTGATCGGCCCTCTGGCTTCGGATGGGTGATTTCTTCTTTTGGCTTCTATGCTTTAATGTGGGGCGGTGGCGTGATAGAGGGAAAGGGCAGGAGGCCTGCAGTTAATAAATCAAGCTTCTTGCACTTAACTGTTCTGTGATCTCAACAGGTGGCAACTTCTCAAATCCCTGTTTCTTCACCTAAGAAATGGGAATAATAATTCATCCAGGGTGATTCTCAAGTTCAAATGAAGTGATATAGGTAAGAAGGCTTTTCAAATTGAAATCACTGTGCAGATAAAAGCCAAGCATTATTATCTGCTGCATGCATCTGCATACATTACGGCTTCTCTAGGCCTCCATGAAATGGGGGTAAATAATAGTCATTACCTCTTGCCAGGATTACTGCAATACCCTCCTAACTGGTCTTCCTATTTCCATTTTTGCACATTCTTCACACAGCAGCTGGGTGATCTTTTTAATATGCAAATTAGGCTGTGTCCCTCTCCTATTTAAAATCCTTCAATGGCTTCATATTGCATTTAAAATAAAATCTAAGCTCCGTGTCAAAGGCTCCCAGACCCTGTGCTATCTGGCCCCTGCCTATCTGGCTTCTCCCCCTAACCGCACCTGTGTGTGCTCTGGTCACATGGCCTTCCCACAGTCCATGAACTCACCAAGGTCTTCACAGCTCCCTGGATATTTGCACTTGCTATTCCTTTACATGGCTTATGGTTCTGGTTCTAGTGTGTGTGTCAGCCCCTGGAAGACGTCTTCTCTGACCACTGTTCCTGAAGCTGTCCTCAACTCATTCTTTTTTACGTTACCCCATTTTAATGTATTCCGAGGGCTAATCATTATGTGAAATGATAGTTTTTCATCATCACTAACTTGTTTGTTGTCTGTTTTCCACCATGAAAATGCAAGTGCCGTGAGAACAGGGGTCTTGACTGTTTTGCCAATACAGCTCCTGACACAGTAGGCCCTCGAGTTGAAGAACGCATGAGTCAATGACTGATCATTTCTGAGCCCCTCTGTCACCCCTCCCTGGATATAGAAGGTCCACGCCTGCCCAGCATTCCATGGAGAAATGCTCTGCGGGAGGCGATAGCTGATCTCCCCGAGAGTTTATGAGTAAACAGGAAGCTGACTTAATGATCTGGCCTCCACTCAAGGCCAGAACTTTTTGCCCTTGTTTTAGCCCTGTGCTCCTCTCAGATTTTTCCATGGCAATTTTACAATTAGGACAGAGCCTTTCTCCTCGGATAGGACTTTGTTAGACAAGTAGAAAATGGGTCAGGAAGTGAAGCAACTGCCCTTCATGGGAGCCCAAGCTGTTTTCTGTAATGCTCACCGCCGTGTGTGGCTTCTCAGATGGGTTTGCCTAGAAAGCTTAGCTGCTCTAACACAGATGCCCCAAAGAGCATAGGTGATGCTGCTTCAGGTCACCATCCAGAGTCAGGTCCCTTTTACAAGACCCCAGGGAGCTGTCTCCAATCTCACAAAGCAGAGGGAAGTGAGGTACGAGCCAGTCCTTCTAAGAGCGTAAGTCAGAAGTTGCTCTGCGTCACTTCTACCCTCATCCCTTTTGCCCAAACTTCAACAGAGGCCAAACCTCATTGCAAGGAAGGCTGTCTGTATATGGAGAGGTGTGAGCCCTGCTGAGTTCAGGAGATGCTGTTATGAAGAGAAAGACGATCCTGACGCTTGAAGGGTGATCTCTATTCCCCACTGCGCTCTTAGACACGACCCCAACTTTAAAGTCCCTGGAGCTGTACTCAAACACAGAGTGGAGTCTTTCATAATAGAATCAAAAAAGCAAAGATAGGGGTGACTTTTAGAAAGCTCCAAAGGATGGTCAAGGCTTTTTGGGGGGAACATCTCAAAAATACATCCTACTCTTAGATATTTTTCCTACCATGAAAATTTCACTTCTTGCTACAATCCAGCCCGTTCACAGGATCACCATCTTTTAAAATTTTATCCTTTTTGGATTGAACTCTTCCATTTTGAATTTTGGTCCAGAGGCAATTTTTTCAAGATGGGAAGTTTGAGCAAGGTCCGTTGGGCAGTTTCTAGAGCAGAGAAATAGAAGTCTCTCTTATGTAACACATTTTGGGATTTCTTTGTGTGGTCGGCTCAGAATCGCTGCACGGTTGTGAATGTTTGAGGCACAGGCATGGGTGTGGGTGTGCGGCTCACGTTATGCCACCATCCCTACCGAGAATTCCTGAACATAAGCCATCCTAAGGAGTGACTGGGCGGCATTTCAAACAGCGCGTCTCGCTCCTTCGTTTTACATACGGGAGAGCGTCATGGAAGGCCAGCAACAACATTCACGTCTGCATGACAGGCCAGCTGCGGGGCTGCTGCGGGCCCACAGGCTGGGGTGGAAAACAGCAGTCTGCTCGCTCTGGGACATTTTGCCCTATCCGTCTCGGGGGCCTCTGTTTCTGACCGTGTGATGAGGTTCGTGATAACTAGTCAGCATCTCATAAACATCAGCTGCTTTTCTGACCTGGCAGAACTTGTTCTTCCCCTTCGTACTAGTGAGGGTGGTCACATTACACGGGAGGTCATATTTGGGGGATCCCCAGAATTCAGTGGAGGTCCCTTGGTTCCCTCTGTTTAGCTGGGAGAGGTGGGGAGCCCAGCTTCGCCTGAAATAGCTCACCTTGCATCTCTGACATCATTTCCAATTCTGAAATGTTGACAGTCTGAAGGGTCGGGGAAGCGAGCCTGAAGGTGGCATCTGCTGACAGGTGAGAGTGCTCAGGGCAAGCAGGGGCGGAACGGGCTACGGACGAAGGGTGTGGGCGCTATGACCCAGTGCACGTTCCAGAAACCCCCCCAAACCCAGCAAGTATTTGTCCATCGAGCACAAACCCATTTGGTGGCAAAACCTGACCCAAACAACCACTAGTTTATATACATTCTTTATTTACCCCTCTTAGTGCAAATACATAACCTGCACTGAGATATCTACCCATATACGCATATTCTGCTTCATTTCAGAAATGTGAATGTATTGATTATGCTTGCTATTCCCAGACCCACGAGGCGGGTTACATAATAGGTGGTAGGTGCATGCATATTCTTTCTAAAATCTGAGGAATTCTGAAGTCCAAACACATCTGTTCCCAATGGTTTAGATAAGGGACTGTGTGCCCGGGACACTTCCTGGCCTGCCCTGCAGGCCTGTCGTGAGGATACCGTGTGCTGCGAGCCGGGAGTGCGTGCTGGGAATTGGGGCTTTTGGCTGTTGGGGGAGCCTCATTGGAAGAACTGATTCACGTTGAGAGGAGTTCTAATAAATCATTAGAGACAGATCTGTTGACTCTGTGAAACTTTGGCTGGGCCCCCTGCCAGCTCAGTATGAAAGGAGGCCAATAATTGACACCCACGTGGTCCTCTTTGTGGTCCCGCTTGGTCGGGGAGCAGCCCCCAGTCCCTGGTGCCCAGCGGGCCCGTTGGAGGCCACTCGCTCTGTCCTGCATCTTCGGTGCAGGCTCAGCTGGGAAGCGGATGACCAAAGGGAAGGTAGCGTCCCTCCCCAGCAGACCCTCAGTCTCCCCCTCTGTCTCCTATTTTCTGATGGGGCTGTGCTGGGGGGCTCACCAGCAGGGCCAGGCCTCCGTGGGTTTCCATAATAAGTCAGATAAGCAGGGGAGTTTGTCAGTCAACAGATACTTATTGACTTCCTGTGGCCACAGGGCCCTGGGCTCTCCCCTGGAGGAGATGCTCTGGCTGCAGCCATTACGAGTCATGGTGAACTCAAGGTAGGGGAGGCCCTCCAGGACCTTCCCCCGCCTCTAACAAGGACCACATGGCAACACCATGTCCGTCGGTGGCTCTTTTCGAGGGCCCTCATAGTGTCGAGCTGCGCTCAGGCAGAAACCTTGACTCATGGGCCGGGTTGCTGTAACGTGTGCTTGGGGTCTGGCACAGACCCCGGCGCGCCATAGCCACACAGACAAGTCAGGGTCAGCGGATGCACGCTCTCCCTGCCTCTAAGCCCAGCCTTCACAGTCATCACGTCGGCAGACGTTTCCAACGATATACCCTCTCTCCGGGGCGTTGTGCTTGACAGAATCAAAACGCCGTGCTGGCGGGACTGCAGCCAGAGCTTTCGGTGAAATCTCAGGCGTCAGGACGAGGATTATTTTTCCCTGTCAGGGTGTTGTGGGCCCCAGAGCAATATCACATAAGCATGCAAAGGAGGCTCTGGTGCCCTCACAGGGACATACCGTTTTTCCTTCCAGAGGTGCGGACCTCAGTGTTCGTCAAGGGCGGAGGACGACCAGCAGCCTGAGGCGGTGCACATCCCGGCTGCTCTGGGAGGCTGCAGAGGGGGGGCACGGCCTGGAAAGCAGCCTCCTTGTTTCACCTCTGCTTGTCCACAGGATGGTATTGGCTCCTTCCTCCACAAGTAATGCACTTTCAAGACAAAACACACTGTGAATAGACTGCCGGGCACTCTTGACTGTTCTGTGTTCTCAGCCGGCTACCCTGGGGAAGATTGAGATCCCCACGCCTTCTGGGTTCAGAACAGGGACCCCGCCGTCTGCCGGGTGGAGAGGGCAGTCAGGGAGCACGTCGGAGGCGGGAGGGGGCACTTCCTTGCATGCATTTCTGCTTGATTCCATGCCTTTGGTCCAGTGATTCAAGACACTGTGTGAGCAACTTCTTCAAACTGAGTAGCATTTTAGCATTCCTGCCGTCCCTTTCAGCTTCCTGCGGTCCCTGAAGATCTTCTGGTGGGCAGTCCCGAGAGCCTTCCCACCCCTCCCCTGCCCTCGCCATCGGCCCCATCTCCTCCTTTAAAAATGGTGCCTATGCCAGGGCCACACATGGGATTGTTCTGAGTATGTGTGCGTGTGACAGACAGACACCAACGAGGACGTCATGTTTTCTGTGTGTGGCACGTGTGCCCTGTTTTCACACACGTCACCTTACTTCACCCCCACCACAAGCCTGTCGGGTATGTATTACTATTCCCACTTTATATATGAGGAAACCCAGAATCACAGGTACCTCTACCTTGCCCAAGAGCACACAGCAGATAATCAATAGCATTCACCCAGTTGGCGAACAACGAACGTGAACGCTTACAAACTCACCCATGCCCATGTCTGCTGTAGAGCCTTCTCCTCTTTCTCCAGAGCAGCTAGGGGACGAGGATGAGCTTGGAAAGAAAGCAGTAGCTTTTGCCATGCAAGAGTTTGGAACCAGGGATAGAGAACTCATGGCAGGTTTCAAGCCCTCTTCCCGGGGACCTGGGGCAGGAGAGTAGAGCTAGGCATTCCTGAGGCAGGATGCCGGCGGTCCATGCCGGCCCAGCTCTCAGGGGCACAGCCACTCTCTCCACCGTATGCTGCTTCGTCGACTGGGACACGTTTGCGAGGCGTTTGTGGCAGGCTAAGAGGCAGGCTCGTGGGAGGGATGAAGACCCCACACCAGACAACTGGGCTTGAATCTGGACTCCACCAGGTTCCAGCCCCAGCACCTCGGGCAGAGGACTGAACTCACAGAGCTTCTTTCTCCACGTCCCTAAGATGGGGATTTGGAACCTATTCTTTAGGGCTGTCTCCAGACTAAACGAGAACAAACGCATGAAACAGTCAAACCTCCATTCCTCTGATGCCCAGTGTGTCCGTCCCCTGGTGGGGCCAGACCACCACCTCAGTCCCTCCCTCGACACAGAAGGCAGCCCCCCAGGGATGCTTCTCACAGCTCGTTTTCCTGCACTCGCCCCTACCGTCCTGCCCCTCCTGAGACTTTAGTTCTTGGGCTGAAAGGCCAGTGGTGAACACTGAATCAGGAAGCACGCATTCAGGTCCTGATTCCAGCAAGCACTTGCTCGTTACCCGAGGTCTGGCCAAGCCACAGATCTCACCTGTGGGATTAGGACCGGTTCTTCCAAAGTCAACTGAGATCACGTTTGCAAAAATATTTCTTACCTGTTAATTCCTTGGCGATGGTAAAGTCACAAGACAGACGTCAGTTCTTAATGCTATCTCCCTGGTCAAAAGTTGGGAAAAGTGTAAAAATTCAAATAAAGTGCCTAATTCAGTTAAGAAGTAAAGGGTAGACATTTCGTCTGTTCTCAGAAACTGAACACTGCAGCGAGGAGATAAGACTCAAAACGGTAGCAAGATTTCTAAAAATGCCTGAGAAGTGCCGTGGGGGGCACAGCAAAGCCACTACACACCCGAAGAAGAATCGGATATTTGGGACCAAAGTGGCCAGGGTCTACCTGCAGGCGGTAGCATTTGAAATGGACCTTGAACAATAGAACTTCAGCGCCTGGGAGTCCCTACTCCCTTTATTTCTTCTCATGTTCCAACGAAGTTCACATTTCTACAGGGATGGATTCCATTTTTCAATAAACTCTTATGCCAAAGCGTCAAATACAAAACCACTGATGGATTAAGTGGCATAAGTTTATACTCTTCAAATTCATAACACGTATTAATTACAGATCCAATCAACAACTATCATAAGGTGTATTTTATTTAGCAAAAAATTCTAAAATGCTAGTAACAGCCCTACTGATTTATTTCTATATATTGCCTTTAGTGTCCCTTTTGCAGAGGCACAGAGACGTGAATAAGGCTGTGAGGAAAGGGAACATCTGCCCTGGGACTCGCCCCAGGAACCTGGCCTTGGGGTCCAGAGATGCCGACTTGTTCCTGCTCCCAGCCAGAGCTCTGGTCACCAGGCAGAGCCACATACGCAGCTACAGCCTTCATAGCTGTTGGTGCGTGCAGAGTCTCAGGAGTTGCACAGAGCGAGAGGCTTTGCCTGGATGTTGACACAGAAACGGTTGGGTAAACGTGTCCATGTGTAGGTAGCCAGCCTACATGTGTGTGACTTTTCATAATTAGAATACATATTGAAAAAATATATATGTATAATATATATACTTAGGAATATGTGTGTGTATTTATCCAGATCTATACATTTAAATCTTTAAAATGTTCTGAAATCAACACTTACAGTTTATGAAACCTGATAGATACATGAAAGTTCGCCGGCCGTATTATTTGCTGCCCTTTTCTGTCTGGCTGAAATACTTAAAAACATATTTTATAATTAGAAAAAAAGAAATGCAAATCGAGTGTTTGCAGAGCCTCTGAAACTTCACGGGAGCTGAGCCACTGCCCAGAGTCTGGCTTGGAAGCATAAACAGGGCAGCCTGCAGGCTGCCGGTGCCGGTGCCTTGGCCTCCCCAGGCCACCCCCGGTGCGCATCCCAGCCTCCCACCTCCGAGCCTCCACCCACTGACCCCCTCCTCTCCCTCCAACATCCTCAGCAGCTCCTTGGCTTCCTCCCCACTGCTGCTTTTTCTGTAAGCTTGCCCCGCCTGACAGCAGGTGCCAGTCACATAGGTGCTCTGTGAGCGAATCAGTAAATTCAGCCCCATCTCGGTGGGGAGGGGGGGGGCTCCTTTTGGTTCTGACCAGGAGCCTCTGACTTCTCTTGACGTCTAAGCATTGCAGATGGCGCGGTCAGGCTTGCTTTCTGCCCTCAGGATGGGCAGTGAGCAGGCTCAGGCTGCGGAGGACCTGCAGGGGCTTCCAGAGCACAGAGGAGGTGGTGGCCGCACTGCACGCGTTCTGGGGTTTGACTGAGAACCCAGGAGCAGAGCTCAGCTTCTGGACCGCCAACAAGGCCAGCGGCCCCAGGGGCGGGGTGGGGGCAGTGCTTGGGAAAGATCATAAAGGTTCGAGAGGAAGCTTGTCACTGGAGGGACAAACAGCATAGTGGGGGCGAACAGAGGCATGACAACAACAGGGAAGGGACAAGAAGAGGGTTGTAGACGCCAGCATGGCCCAGGGATGCCCTGGTACTGCGAGGAGGGGTCAGCCTGGCTTCTGTGCCAGACTAGGGATGGTCTGTTCCAGAGGGTCCAGACTAGCGACGAACATTTGAAAAGCACAAAGCATCGCCACATTACCTTATTTAATCCCGACAATGACCCTGCTGGGGAGAGTCACAGCGCGCATGTTACAGATGGGTGCACTGACGTTCCAAGAAGCTAAGATACTTGGTCAAATTCACATAGGGAGGAAGCAGATAAATGGGACTGGAAGATAGATATCTTAACTCTATGACCCCATTCAGAAACACTTCTCTTGTCTCAAACAACATTTTACGGGATGGATCCTTCAGCCCACCCCTTTCCGTCTGACGAGAGAATTCACTTTTGGACTCAGGCCGTGCACAGGACTGGTTCAACACAGTGACAAACTGTGACCCAGGATTTGGGGACTTACTCAGATGAGAGAGTTTGAGTGGGCTCTGGTCATTGGACAGCTGGGGATGCCAGCCAGGTCCCCATTCAGGCAGAGGCTGTAGTCACAGGAGGTGTGGGTAAGTTATGGCCCAGGGCCTCTGATGAAAGGCTACACGCACCCAGGCATGGCAAAAGCCACGTGTGAGCTGGGACAGAAGTGTCTGTCTCCTCGGCCCTCTCATCCTTCTGAACTTGCCCCTGGCCCCCTTGGGGGTGCTGGCCCTGACTGCACCTGCCTTGGGCGCCGTGAGAGCTGGGACGAAGGACAAACGGTAGTGCGTCCGTGACAGCAGTGCCTTCCCCGCTTTTCTTGGCCTCATGCATATTCACCATATGAATTCTGCTTCTTTGGGGGCTGCCCATCGGCAAGAGTGGCGCTGGGCATCCGTGGCATCCACTTTGGGGGTAGAGAGTGTGCTGACTGGCTTCCGCCCTGGACTGTGAATCTGAAGCCTCCAGGTGGGGTTGCTTGGAAGGGCTCCGACCCCTGTCCAGACGACGTGAGCGGAGCCTGGAGGCCCTGCCCCCATTGTTTCACCTTGACATTTTCAGCAGGAGGAACTCACAAAGAATGAAGCCAAGTTCAAGGAGCAGTGACAGGCTGGTTCAAGTGGGGGTTGATGTGGTTGTCCTTTGCTTCCAGGTTGGGGGGCTCTTAAGGTGGCAGAAAAGACTGAAGGGAGAGACCACACAGGCATTCAGAAGTGGATCTTTTCTTCAGCGTCTGAAGAGGGGTTACAAAGGACCCAGGAATGAGAGTATCCTCAGAACCGTTGAGATTGGTCATGTCCTGAGAACCCCATTGTGCTTTCACCCACAAGCTCTTTAAGAATTCTGTATGGGCCCAGCCCCAGCAAATGCCCTTCTGAAAATGGGGCAGCAGACCCGGGTTCAGCTTCCTTCTTGCCCTGCGACCTCTGTGATGTCACTGGGTGGCTTTCTGTGTGGATAAAAAGGTAATCAGGGTGGCCTCTCGTCTCTGCCTTCGCTGCAGGGCCTCCCTCGCACGTAGAGACCCGGGGGCAGAGCCTTATGGAACCTGTGGGGCTGGGGCTGTGGTAGGTGTGGGAGGGCCCCCCCACGACTGGCTGGGAAGGTTGGAGCAGAGGCTGGTAAAAATGGCAGCATGTGGGGCCTCTAGTCCCCTGGGAGTCTTGGAGGCTGTTTAAATGTGGTTGAACTTCCTGTGAACAACCATGTCATCTCTCCTCCTCATTCTCACAGCCTATACCATCCAAAATGCACCTTCCCAAATTTTAGACTTATGTGAAAAATGTAAAATGTTAAGGCTTTCTGCCTTAGACTAAGTGTGGGTAAAATTGTAATATTTCCAGAATATCTCATCTGGCTTTAGTACATCTGCATATCAATAGGTGTTCAGAGGTGGAGAGAAGTATGGCTTTAGTGCGGTTGCATATCCTCAGGGGTGGAAAGAAGTTCATCTCCATACCAGTGGGTAGTTACCTGGGCAGGGAGAGCTGATCTGTGCCTGAGGGGGGAGGGGGAGGACCGGTTTTGCTTCTGCTGGAGCAGGAAAGAGAGATGGCCCCAGACTGCAGTTTGTAAGCAATAAATGAGTTTTAAACTTTATTTATCCCTTTGACTGATTTTGGCTTTTAGAGGTATTTTCCCCAGGATTTCCTCTCCCCAGACTTACACTAGGAATATCTTCCTAGCTATCCACAAAGGTGCTTTGGTGATGAATATATGTGAATATATGATTTGTTTGCAAATATTACCCAAAAAGCAGTTCTTAGACATTTCCTTGTGTTTTTTTTTTTTGTTCGTTTCCTACCCAACCCCCTTTTGTTTTCATACAGGGAGTTGAAAGTTAAAAGGACTTCTCCACTCTAACTCCTAAATCCTTTTTCCTGTTTATCTTAAGTAGGATTCAAATAATGAGTGGCTGAGTAGACAAATGCTAATAGAAAAGGAGTGGGGGAGGGAGATGGGAAGAGAGGAGGGAAAGAAGAGAATGTATTTGACACGAAAGCCCCCACTGCCGTGAGAAAGGCCAAAGCACATGTGCCCCCAGGTGCCCCTTCCGAGGGTGACGTGCACAGGAGCATCTGAGGTGGGTTCGGCCATACCGGGCATCCTTGGACAGACAGCAACCAGGAGGGGCCACCAGCCTGCACTTCACAGGACCATTTTGCAGCAGGTCAGCTGCTAGCAGTTATTTCCATACACTCCGTCAAGAAAGCCTACTTTTCTTTATCAAATTAATCTTCAAAAGTCATGGTAAGAGACGGCGAGGGATGTCACAAACTAACTTCTTTTCCTTATAAACACTTAATGAAGTCTAAAGAGGTTAAACCCTTCTCTTTAGAAGGGGTCACTCCTTGTCTGGCTGGTCCAGTCATGCCACATTTCCTCAGGCAGGGGTTCCCGGCAGAACCTCCGAGAGTTTACCCAGGATAACGAGTCCAAAGAAGCCATCGCTCCCAAGGGTTTGCTTGACTTGGGTATGGGGATGGATGGGAGTTCATTCAAGTCTTACTCAGGTTCTGGGGTGAGCTCAGAGGCCCCCTCTCCCAGGAAGTCTTCCTTCCTTGGTTCTGTACCGCAGAATTCATTGCTCTTCTGAAGGATCCCCAGAGACCTTATTTTCTTCCTTTTTTTTTTATTGCTCTTCTTCTTTCTGTCTGCTGGTTTTCCTCCCCCACTCCCTGAGTGCCTGTCTCAAGATTCTGCACAGAGCAGACATCCAGTACTTGCTCGTTATATTGATAGATCTACTTCTAACGTCTTCAATGTCTTAGGAATCTGAACTGGCATTAGAAGTGGGTAAAGTCATACCAGCTACTGAGGGGAACTCAACGCAGGGCCCCATCCCCACCATCCTGCTCTGGGCCTATGACCTTGCGCCCAGGCTGGAGCCATAAGAAGGGCCCCACTCCTGGTTCGATGCTCTGCTGCTGATATCCTGAGACTCGTAGTATTTTTTCAACAAGGTACCAATGTTCTCATTTTGCATTTCTTTCTACCAATTACGTAGCTTTCTCCATTGCATAAGGGTTCACGAACTGACTGCTTAATTGCCCTGACCGTGGGAAAGAACACATTCCAGCTCAGGAGACGTTTTACAAAAGATGTGGCTGTGTTAACTTAAAGATGACTTTGTTCTGCTGAGCAAGTGACCCCAGACACAGGTCATTAGGAAGCTGGTCATGACAGACTAAAAATTAAAAAGAAGGGGTTGGTAAGCGCATATAGAGATTATGCATATAGGAGATAGAACGCATAGAGAGCTTTCTATCTTTGCAATATTATGTTAATATCTTTTCAAATATGTTTGAAATATTATGTTAAATATTTCATTTCTCCCAGTCCTTGTGCTCACGTATACACTATCTATCAACAATGGCTATTTTTATTTGCATGGCTTTGCCGTTTACAAAGGCTATTTACTCTCCTTATCTTCCTGGATCCTTACTCCTTTGTGAAGTATGTACTTCTACTATTATTTCCACTTTATAGATGAGCAAACCAAAGTTAAGAAGCCAGTGGCCTCGCTGAGAAAACTTTTCATTGTAACTAGTTGCTTCCCCACCCCCACACACACACACTTTGGATCCTAAATCGGGGGCTCTTCGCTGCCCTGCAGGTACCCACTGGCGTGGGGTTTGTCAAAGGTCAGAAGTGTCAAATCAGGCTCTGAATGAATTACACAATTTCAAACTATTTAAGTAAAAATGAGTAAGACCTGACTATGGTTAACTCATGAGCAAAGGGTCAAAGTAACAAGCAGCGAACAACTCCCACTAGAGTCCTCCTGTTTTGCAGGGGAAAAAGAAAATTAAATCGCTAGACTTCTTCTCCATCACTCTGAATCACATGCCTTGTTCAGTAACTTTAGAAAACCCGAAAGGGCAAACATCTCTGAAACCACTTTCAAATTATCTCAGGCTGTTTGACTTGGGCGGTGACGGCATGCGTAAGCTAGCCGCCTTCTTCATGTGATAACCCACCAGTGAATAAAGAAAGCTTCAGAGGATGCTTGGGAAGAGCAGAGGGAAAGTGGGGGGCCTATCGTTCCCATGGGCGCAGCCTGAACTTTCACACCCAGCCTGCCCCGCTCACGGAAGACTGAAGGGCATTCACAGAACTGACCCAGTTCCAGCAGCCAGTTTGGGGAGAACGTAAGAGAATACGGAGTCCGAGACCAGAAGCCCTGTGTCTGCCTGCATTGAGGCCAAGTCTGTCCTGGACATGCCCAGCAGTGGCCAGAACACCTGTGAGGACGCTGGGCACCTGAGGACACAGCCCGGGCGCTAGCAGTGGGCACACGGGGTGCCAGCCTGAGCAGTCGATTATGAGAAAACCTTGGGCCTTGCTATGGTGGGATTCTGGTTTAGTTTATTGTATTGAACAGACACTTACACAGCACACTCTGCGTTCCAGGGACTGTTCTAAGTGCCGTACTGGTAACATTTCATTTTATCCTTACAGTAGCTCCCTCATTTCACAGATGAAAAAATGAGGCCCAAAGAGGTAAGTAACTTGGCCAAGTTGCTGACCAGGCCCTCAGCCCAGGCAGCTGGGTGCCACGGCCTGTCCCTGGGGCCTTGCTGGTGGGCACCCCACCCCACCTGAGGAGCGCCACGCTCTCCCTCAGAGGGAGAGACTCCCTGATTCTTTCCTCACATAAGCAGGAAAATTTTCTTTAGTTTGGTCTCTTTCTGGTTTTACACATAAGGTAGAAATTTTGAGCCAGAGAGATCACTTATTTTAAAAATACCTCCTTCTCTGGCCTATTGGGTCATACTTTAAATTCCACCCACAGAGATTATAGTTTTAAGTCAGGATTTCTCAAGCTGCGTTCTGGGAAACATTTGTTCAGTGGTGTGTTAAACGAAATGAGAAGGGAAAAAGGCTCAGTGGTCAGTTGACAAATAGAGGAATTTCCTGAAGTTCTAGTATCATTCCTACGTATGGCTTCTATTCTGTCAATGTATACTTTATATGTATGCAGTCATTAATACTATTATTTTTTTAAACTTTAAATAAACAGGCTCAACTCTACACCCAAAAGCAGCAGAACACGCATTCTTCTGAAGTGCATATGGAACATTTTCAAGAATAGATCATATACTAGGCCAAAAAAAGACTGAAATTGTACCAACCAGTTTCTCAGACCACAAATGTATGAAAGTAGAAATAAATTACGCAAAGAAAATGAAAAATCGCACAAACACATGGAGGCTTCACAACATGCTCCTAATTAACCAATTGATCAATGACCAAATAAAAACAGAGATCAAGCAATATATGGAGACAAATGACAACAAGAATTCAACACTACAAAATCTGTGGGACGCAGCAAAGTCCATGCTAAGAGGAAAGTATATTGCAATACAGGCCTACCTCAGGAAAGAAGAACAATCCCATACGAGCAGTCTAAACATACAATTAATGAAACAAGAAAAAGAAGAACAAATGAGGCCCAGAGTCAGTAGAAGGAGAAACATAATAAAGATTAGAGCATAAATAAATAAAATCTAGAAAAATAAAACAATAGAAAGCATCAATGAAAGCAGGAGCTGGTTCTTCGAGAAAATAAACAAAATAGATAAACCCCTCTAAGGAGATCATTCCCATGCTGTGTGACTATCTAAGAGCTTGAGGAGTGAGTGGAGGAAAGTGGGCAAATGGAGAGACTTCCAAATTAGTCTATGAAGAGAATATAACATTGATATTAAAACCTGACAAAGACTTCAGATAGGTAAAAGAAAACTGCAAATAATTCTCCATTATGAATATCAATGAAAAAAAATCCTGATTAAAATATTAGCCCATTAAAAAAATAAAATAAACACGCTCATACTTCATATATTGCTGACCCCTTCTGAAAGGAATCACGTTTGGTTGTATTAGAGAAACTTTCTTTTGAGGACCTCAAAGTGGCTTCACATCTAGATCTTCCTGCAGCCCATTAACTTTCTGGTGCAGCAGCAGCAGGGAGAGACAGGGTTTCAGAGAGGGGATAGGCAGGCCTGTGGCCGGGCCCAGCCTGGAGAGCAGGGTTGGCCTCTGACTCCCAGCCCTGCCCGCCAGAGGGGTGGCTACAGCCCACGTGAGGGCTCTGGTTCCCACTGGTGACTCTTTGTTCAGTGTGAATAAAGCCACAGGCTCAGGGAAAATCTCTTAACCTATACGTGACCACCAGGAAGAGACACAAGATGGATATTAACTCCTGTTAACAGCAGAAGAGCTGACAGCCTCTCCCTGAAGGTGAAAGAGATGGACAGAGAACTTTCCTACGTGATAACTGTTCTCTATGGCTTAATACAATTTATTTATCTGCTGCTTTCAAACGCCTTTATTACTATGATTGAAACTGACATTTCAGAGCAGGGAGAAAAGGTCCCTTTAAAGTATTTGTTTCTCTCAACTTGCTTTCTTTGAAAGAAATTTGCAATACACTGAGTACTTCTCAAGAACTTTCACACCTATTATCTCATTGAACTTTATATCCATTCTACCAAGTAAGTATTACTGTCTGTCTTTAGAGCATTGATGGGGATTAAGGGCTGGATTACAGACGAAACTTTTTTGTTACTGTTTGTTAAGAAACTACAGAAGAAACCAAGAATGATTTTTGAGGAGGAGGAATATCTGAAGTTCCAGAAATCTTATCCAAGAGCTGGGGGTTGGCGAGAGGAAGAAAGGGGTTTATTCTTCCTCTCGGTCTGTCCCTGGAGCCCATGTTCTCACCCTCACACCTCAGTGCCTCCTGCTTCTTCTGCCTCTCACTTCCCTGCCTAGAAACATCAGCATTGGTCTCAACTATTATAGAGTTGCAGAAGGGGCTTCCAGGGGCTTAAGGACATCCACACAGAGTCCCTAAATTCCCCAAACTTCTGTAGTAATGACAATAGTCACTCATTGCTGCATGGTTTACATACAGTATTTCGTTTACTCTTCACATACACAGAAATAAACTTTGCCATAGGCCTTATTTTCACCTATTTTGCAGATGAGGAAAATCAGTGATTTGCCCAGGGGCTCAAGCCAACAAGTGGTTGGTATGCAAATCTGGGTCCTAAGTGCTGACACCAGCCCAGGTGATGCAGAAAAGTCTAGTCCTTAGCCCTTGTCTGGAGCTGTCACCAGCCTGCCTGGACAGATGGATGAAAGTGGTGCCCTCTCAGCTCCATCACTGCTCAGAGGTCTGCAGAAGTCTAGGGACCGGAGGGGAGCTCGAGGGGTGAGGGTCAGAGGCAGCAAGAAGAGAGGGCCAGCAGGACCTGCCCGACACTTTACACCCAGCACACACTGACTCTCCCAGATGCAGCCCACCTCCAGGATGCACCCCTCCCCCTCTGACCTCGCCCGCTTGTCTGGTTTTCTTGGCTATCTGGTCTTGCCAGGTGGCAGCACTTTGCGGAGATTCTTCGGCAGTCTCAGATCTTGAGCTTGTTTCATGAAGAACTAGCCTTGCCAGCCAGGTTAGTCAGGTGGGAAGTCGGGCAGCCCTGCCCTGGGTCCCAAACCCATATCAGCTTGCAGGTTAGGGGGCAGAGCAGAGCCAGGCGTTTGAGTTGAGGCTTGTCTGGAACCTACGTCCTACTCAGGATCCATAATCTGTCTCTTGACTTTTCACACCTTTTTTAATCCTTGTGTTTCCTCTTCAGCCTCTAATTATTTTGCTTAAATGCCTTTGGAAGTAGGTGTGTGAACATTGGTATAGCCCTAGGTCTAAAAATACATGAATTGTAGCTAATGAGTTTCATTCTCCGTTTGTGAAATGCCTTCCATAGATTGCCTTTGGACTGGCAATTCCTTTCCGTTATTCTCTTCTTTGCCCTCAAAATGTACCAGCTCTTTGCCCCGGCGACCAGTCCTTAGGGAGCCCTGGTCACTTCAGCCTACCTGCTCCAGTGAGTGGAGCTCCTGGTGGGGCAAAGCCCCTGCCAGCAGGGCTGAATCCCTGGCCAAAGTTCTCTACCTCCTTCTCTGGCCGCCTATCAGGAATGGGCACAGAGAGATCTGCCATGTTCCCTTTTGGTTTTCTAACTTGTTATTTTACAAACATACACAAAATTCCAGACAATGTTCCAGAGCCCAATACATCTATTGCCTGGCTTCAATAATTATCAATGTGTTTCATTTATGCAACCAGCAACCCTGCCTACACCCCCATTGTTTTGAACAAACGCCAGATATCATATCATTGTATATGTATTTCAACATATATAATCATAATAACACAGTTATCACATCTTTAAAAAATTAATATAAATCCTTAATCTCATTGTATATCCAACCAATGTTCGCATTTTCCCAACTGGCTCATCATTTGTTCATGCTTCATTTACCTGACTTGGATTCAGAAAGACCCATGCATGAAGAGTGGTCAATACGTCTCTGAAGTCTCTTTAATCTGCACATCCCACCCTCCCCCTGTCCCTTTCATTTCCTTTGCACACTGCTGTCGTCGGGGAAGAAACCAGGTCATCTGTCTTGTAGAATTTCCCATTGTCTGGATTTGCTGGTGATTCTCATGGTGTCATTTGATATGTTCCGCTGACCCTTGGATTTTTTTGAAGCAGTATCTAGATGACATTCGGGGTTGGTTTACTTTCTGTGGGTGTGTATTTGCATCAGCGCCGACCTTGATAACCACAGACTCCACTTGGAGGCAGGGCACTAGGTGGGAATACTTCTGGAGACTTTCTAAAGAGAAAGTGCCAGGGAGAGGGACGGGTGTTGAAAGATGTAAATTCTATTTCTGACGCTAGGCACTGTGACAGTCACAATACTGAGTCAGGGTGGAGCCGATCGTATGATGTATTTTAGTTTAAGGAACCACACAGTTTTAGGAAGAAGAAGCATTGTGTGAAGGTAACAGGAGGCCAACCTTGCCACAAAGCTAGCATTACATCAGGTGAGAAGCAAGGAATACATACCAATTTGATATATTTGAGGTCTGTTCCTACATGTCACTGTGACAGTCATAGGTATTGCCGTCAGGAATTGTTGTCCACACGTGGTTATATACAGGCAGTCATAGGTCACTGTGCCTTAGAGAGACACCATAGAGCCTTGCAGACTTTGGCATCAGAGAGATATGGGTTCAAATCCCTCTTCTGCCGTTTTCTAGCTACGTAACTTTGCGTAAAGCCTTGATCTCCTCATTAGAAAAATGGAGCTCTTATTACTTACCTTTTGGGGTGTTGTGAATATTAGAGAAATGACTATAAAGTGCCCGGTGTGGCCCAAAGCCTGGAGTACTCTTGGGAATGCAGTGGGTCCTACTGGAGTTTTCTTCCAGAAAATGGCAATGTGGATTATCTACTAGAGATTTCGGAGGGAGTATTTATAAAGGTGTTGGAGCCATCTAGACAGGACGCTGAAAGGTAAATGTGATTTGAGCTGGGGAGAGGAGAATTGTCAAGTCCTTTCCAAGGACTATAATTTCCTGAACTCAAAATCCTGCTTGCATGGGGGAAAATGGAGTCCTGGGAGAGAAGCCAGATGTCAAGGACAGCCCTGGTCAGTGGAGGAACGTTTTTGTAGCCAACCACCTCCCCGGGGCTCCCGGAACAAAGCCTGTGCTGTAGCTGCTGCCTGGGACCCCATGGCCGGGGGAGCTCCGAGCCGGCGGACTGGCTGCTAGAAGCAGGGGGCAGGGGTCGCCCGGAGGTAGGACTTGATCCACTCGTCCTGATGAAATCTTCCCTCCTGAGAGGATTTCCACACGCAGAAACAAAAGGAAATTTAGGACATCTTTGCCAAAGTAACCAGAGAAAGAAAAGTTGGAGCAAAGTTCATCGTTAGTTTCCTCTTGGCTTTCCAGGCCAGAGATACCAGTGAGTGCCATCAGCTGCTCAGGCTCTGCAGAGATAGGAGCCCCCTTCTTCGTAAACAAGCAACACAGAAGCTGTCCAGCCGTGCCTGGGTGCCCACTGATGGGGGAGCTGCTACTCTCTGCACACAGAGGCGCCTGATCGCACCCTGACTCCCCTGGCTTATCTGAGCAGCAGCGCGTCCCTACAAAGAAAAAGCCCTGGGGGGAAGGAAAAGCTAGGTGGGAGAATTCATTGCAAAGACAGTGGGTTAGTCCAGGGAGAGCCTGGGCGCTCCCAGGGAAGGACAGGTCACTTTGGTCATGAAAGAAAGACCGCATTACATCGCACTTCACTATTGCTGAGGCAGGATTTATGGATGCTGGTCTGTGACACGAACATGGACTCATCCATGACGCACAGGAGGTGTTTGCCATGCGCGTTTCAGCATTAAAAAGCTGGCTTTGAGTTTGGGTTGACACTTCCGAGCTATTGGACTTTTACCGATTCCTTGACCCCCAGGGAACCTGGGGAGAGTTGCAGGATGGTGCTGGGCATGGGGCCGAGGAAAGGGTTTTCCTCACTCAGCCTTTGGCAAAATGGCAGGCTGTCGTAAGCCCACATCCCAGGCGTCCGCGCTGTAGACCAGGCCAGGGAGCAAAGCTTCCCTCACCCAGAGACAGGGGATCAAAGATTTATTCAGAAGTTAAGAAATCCCCAAACTGTATAAGTTATGCAGCGAATCAAATGATAATTCCCATCAAGGGGACATCATCTTCGGACTGACCTGTTTATCATTTTATTCGCCTTCTAGGTTGCTTTGGACGCACATCAGCTCAAGAACGGTGAGGCCCGTCTCTGCATCCGCAAGAGCTGCTCGCTGCAGGCTCAAGGATGCGACCAAGCAGCCTGGGTCCTGGAGAGCCCTCTCCTTCTGCGTGTCCCGGGGCAGGTCACCCAGCCTCTCTGGAGCTGCATTTCCTCACCTGTAAAGTGAAAACAGAGCTAGTCGCTGCCTCACCGGTTGCCGTGAGATTTGAACAAGCGGCGTGGGTGAGGAGGTCAGAAGTTTCTGGAATGTAAGGCCCTTCAGCACAAATTGCACAGGACACTGTGCCGCAGTGCTGGAGAACTCAGCCTCTGCTGGGGCAGCTCCTCCCGGGTCTCCCAGATCTCTGACCAGCCCCTGGGTCCTTGACCTGGCCCAACTCCGCCGTGCAGCGAGGCGGACCCCCTCCTGAGGCTGTGTGGCTCACCCCCTGCCCAGAACACCTCTCTCTGCTCCCTGACCCCTTGAGCAGAAGAGACTTTTATCTGGTCCTGCACATCTGCTCCTGAGTCGCTGCAGGCAGCTCTGAAGAACCCCCACAGCAGCAACCTACAGATCCCCACGACACGACACTGGTTTCTCCTGCTCCTTCTTTGTCTCTTGGCCCTTCCGAGCAACATGCCTTCACTGGCCTGGAGCCCACCTTCCACCTCCAGGCATGCACACACACCCTCACCTGCCTGAGACCCACACTTGAGCTGCAGGCCTCTCCATTTCTACTTTTACTTTCCAGGCTTGGCTACACTGTGCCTTCATGCTCAGTCCTGCCCCCAGGACCGGCTCCACCCTCTTGCCCTGAGCTCCTGTTACTGGTGACCGATGGTGGCCCATGGTGGAGGAGAGCCACCGTCAGCAATAGCAGAGAAGCCGAGCCCTGTGGGAAGCTGTGGCCACAGGACCCGGCCCCACGGAGCCCGTTCTCCAGGCCCAGCACAGTCCCCTCCAGGAAAGGCTCCAAAGAGCTGCGAGAGTTGGAAGGTGCATCTTGATGTTGCTGGTTGTCTGAGCAGGGACACCTGGCGTCCATGGGCCGCTTACCCCACTTGGAAATGATGGAGGACCCTATCCTCGTCTGTTAAGGTCCCTCCCTGCTCCCTTCTATTTCTTACAGGCCTCACTAAGGCTTAGCTACCTTGGGCCTCTGCCTCCTTCACACCAGCAGAGGAAAGGCCAGGACTGGTCACGGTGCACAGGCCCTGGGCCGGGAGCAACTGTCAGTGTCAGCACGCGCATAGTAAAGGCAAGGCTGGCGAGAAGCACCAGGGGCTGGAACGTTCATCTCAGACTCACTTGGTCCCGCTGGGAGGAAACCCTTCTCTCTCCCCGACTCCATGGTTCACCCTGGAGGCTCTGCGGTGAGACATGCCGCTGGTAGGCCTTTTTCTATGAATAATTTCTGGCCGGTGCAAGAGATGACAGGCACATAGTTTCTCACCCATCGGATGTCCCTGTGGTGTCTTCTAAAACCAGAGCAGCACGAAGAGCCATGAGAAAGTTCCATCACCCCTTTTTCGGAAAATAATGCTTTTTATCCACCTTCTTCATAAGAAAGGTGACTTTTTAAATTTCTCCTTTCGTGTGGTTATGTTAGTCCAAAGTGACCGACCCTTCACTTGGGCCAGCCTTAGTGGAGGGGGTCACAACCATCTGAAATGGCGATCAGCTGTTAGCCTGTTAGCCGCTTGTTTGTTGGGACAGAAATAGCCGTTCTGCATGACCTCAACACCGGCTCTGAGGATCCCTGTACTGCTTTTATTTCTAAACTTCAAAGTTGGTCTTGGAGATAAAGTTCTATGTCCCCATGAGATTTCTGAGGGTTTTGCACGGGTGTGAAGGAATCACGCAGGTCTCAGACAATTCCTTGCAACCTCAGCGGTGCTAAGGTGAACAAATAAGAGGCATTCGTTGAAACCTGAGCTAGAAAGGAGATCTGCGAAGCCCGTTCGTTGGAAGGGAAAGCCGCCTACGGAGGGCCTACTCCTGTGTGGACTGAAATGTCCCCAGAGCCATTTGTCCGTGGCATCCACCCACCCCAGATGGACTCATGAGAAAGTGAGCCACCCCCCTTCAAAGTGGGGGGTCAGGCGCCCCCAGGGTCCCGCTTCTGTGCTTAGACTTGGGTTAGACACTCAGAGCACAATGCTCCCCCCACTCCCAGCCCCGACCCTGGGCACCCCCAGCCTACCCCCCTTCCCATCCCCAGGGGAACCTCCCACCCCTCCCTCCCCTCCGCCTTCCTCCCCCCAGCACCCTTCTCCCACGTCCCCACTGCCTTTTCTATCACACAGCCTGTAATCCGCACTTCCAGGTCCCCTCCCAAATCCCTTCCAGGCCCTCTCTGTAAACTGCCTTGCCTCCGGATCCAGACGTACCTTGGACTCCACTTCTAAAAGCATCTGAAAAACCCAAGAGTAGCTTTCAAACTTTCCTGCTCAGGACACAGAGCTCAGTCTGCACGCGCACACACACACACACGCACACACACACACCTGAAATAAGCGTCACAAAGTAATACTCCCTTTACTACATGCAACATCTTCTCTTATTTTTCTAACCTCTTCTCTCTACCTCATGCCACCCCTACATTTAAAACCTACCGGCTGGAATCCCCTAAAGTGATATTCTGGTCCCCTACTGGTTCACGGTGGGCAGTTTGAAAACCACTGGCTGAAAGACTAGTGTCAGCGCATAGAAGTCTCCCTCCCTGCGTTCCCACACACCCTTCTGTCCTAACCTTTGCCCCACATCCCAGCTGCCCCCTGTGGTGAAATAGCAGGTTACCGTCTCTAAACCTCCCTTTCGCTCAAGGACTCAGTGAGGACTGAGTGGATGGGGGCCCAGGGCAGAGGATGGGAAGACAGAGGAAGCTTGGGGTTTATCTTCTGCTTTTATGTTTTTAGGAACTCTGCTTCCCCAGGCTTAGTCCAGACCTCAGAGGCAAGGAGGGAAGGAGGGGAAGGGAGGAGAGGAACGACCCACCGCTCCCCCGCAGTGCAGAGGGCTATCGATGCTGTGACCAGTTGCTCACCTTGCACCAGGTCCATCTGCCGAGTTGAGCCATGGCTTCCCTGTGGCAACTGTGACAACCTCTTTCCCTTCTCCCTCCCTCCCACCCTCCTCTGTCAGACCACCGGGCCAGTCAGCAAGTGGTTCTGGGGTTTCCACTGTGCCCTGGCTCTTCCCAAGGAGGAGAGAATCCAGAGGAGGACAGACGGCTGGCTGCCTGCTCTCTGGAGCTCTCTGGGCCCGATGGTTCCCACAGGGCTTCATGTGGGTGTTCAGTGGAGAAGAAAGGCAGTCAGGGCTGAGGGTCAGAGTGGACCCCCCACTGTCGTGGTCCATTGCTCCTGTGAAACTCCCACGATTGCCGTGTGCACCCATGACATTTCTAGGGCCCGCTGCCAGAGCGTACACTCCTTGGAAGTTGTCAGGGGTATAACTGAGGGTGCCCCCAGGCTCTCTCCCCATGCTCCCACGGGATAGTACCCAGCAGTGTAGGGAGCCATCTGGGGGATGGGGTGAGCTGAGAGACCTTCAGCGCCTTCCTTACCTAACAGAGTGCCAGGCCCACAGGAAGCGCTCTGTGGGCATTCGCAGAATCGTGCAAGTGGTCCACACGGCCGCTTTACAAGTCAGATTCTTTCCAGACCAGGGTCAGTCAGTAGAACTTTGACGTGGGCCGTGCGTGTCATCTGACACTTTCTAGGAGCCTCGCTAAAGCAAAAAGAAACAAATGAAATTAACCTCAGTAAGATGTGTTATGTATATCAAAAACATTATCATTTCAACATATAGTCAGTATAAACAATTATTAATAAGATTTTTTCTTTTCTTTTTTTTTTTTGCTTGCATGGCATCTTTGACATCCCGTGCACGTCTTGCACTGCAGCATGTCTCGGTGTGGAACTGTCACCCCTCCTGCGCTGCTCGGCAGGTCTAGCCTCCCGCAGGCCTCGGGGTGACTGGACAGGGGTGCGGCTGGCTCGGGAGGCAGGCGGCAGTCCAGCCATCCTGCCACAAGTCACGAGGCAAGCTGCTCTGGGGGCTTTACTGCCGCAGCCCCCTCCCTCTGTCCCCACGGTCCTCCTCACTTGCCTTCCCCCACCCAGCTCTGTCTCTTGTGTGCAGCTGTCACAGACCATCTGGCTGCCCTGGTGAGGCGTTCCTCTAACCCCACACCCAGCCGAGCCCCATTACCTGCAGAGAGCCAGTGCAGAGGCCCCCCCTGTCAGCGGGATAACGGTCAGGGAGGGCTGAGGTCTATGACTATATCCACGGTATGGTTTCTGAAGACTTACAGCCTTCAACCAATTTAAGCTGGAGCCCTGAAGATGCATACAGATTGGCAATTCAATGTGAGCTCATTTTATTAGAAATAACTGACCATATGGCACTTTGTGACGCGTCAACGTGCCTTCTTACAATCAGTATCGTTCAGGCTACTCGGTTACCAGGATGCAATGGGGCTGCTCTCCTTAACAGGAACGCATTCCCTTCCTGTGAGTGAGTCAGCCTTTACATAAGGAGTGGCCTGGAGCCGAGCACAATGCCAGCTTTTCACATGCTAGGCTGCTGGCACCCCCAACTCCAGAATGTTAGAGCTGGGACCCTCTTAGTTCTGTCCTAGTCCTGGAGTTTTTAACTCTCTTTCAAATGAAAGCTTATAGGGGCCGTGATAAAGATAGATACGTCTGCAGGAGCTGGGAGGAGGGTACGGAGCTTCCCACCCCCAAGCCCCTTCCCAAGCATCCCCGTGTGCGCAGGGCTTGCTCGAAAACCAGCGATTCCAGGCAAGCCATTCACTGCGCACATCAGAAAGGCACAGCCCAGAGTGTGGGGGGTGTTCGCAGAAGTCAGAACATTTTAGTACCGTGTTCTTCCAGAAAGTTGTATGAGACGTCTTTGCAAACAGACAAATGATCTCTTACTTAGAAACAGATTATTGAGAGGATGGTTAGGATAGTTTGACAGCTTTAAGGGAGGTAGGCTCTATCACCGAGAGCTTCCTAGAGTGGATTTTTTACATCTATTTTCTTTTCTTCTCACAGTGATCTAATAATGTGACTGTTGTCTTCCATTTACAGTAGGAAGGGCTGGGGCTCAGCTCCGTAACCCATGCGAGGCTACGAGCCAGTCAGCAATGATGGTTGGGTTTGCACGCGGCCTGACCCAAACCCAAGTTCATACACTGCCTCCCACGCATCTGCTCTGGGCAGAAAAGCCATCATTCGCAGCACTTGGGTGCCGTGCCAGCCCACAGAGTGAAAATGGTGCTACAGCCTTAGCTCACACACCATCGTCCCCACCTGCCCTCAGGACCTGGCAGCTGCGTAAAGCCCCGATGCCTGCACCGAGCCTCTCTGAGGCCCTGAGTCGACGGAGTCTGGACTCCTGAGAAGGTGGGCCGGAGAGGAGATCAGGCCTCTGCTGCTGGGAAGCTGGGAGAGATTTTAATGCAAAAAGGCAAGAAGGGGAATCATTTGGGCTCTGGGGCTCCTTAGTCACAGCAGAGGAGGGTTCCGGAGGGGGGTGTGATGTCAGGGAAGACAGGTTGGGGTGGGAAGGCAGAATCCAGCATGGGACAGCTCTCATCAGTGATGTTTGCAGGTCAGGGATGGCCTTTGTGTTCTGACCACATCTGGGGGACTGTGCTTGCTTGGCAGATGAAAAATGGGCCCTTCCGCTGGTTCACGGGCAAAGGCCTGGCACTGGACCCTGGATACAGCCGTGACATCTGCTCAGAGAGACTCTCGGGGACACAACCACCCCCTGTCTGCCTCCCGGCCCCCTCAGAATGTCTAACCAGCTGCCACACATGTCCCAGCCGAGCAGAGGAGCATAGGCCAACATTAAAGGCCACTGAGGTGTAAAGTGGGGCTGGTGGTGATCAGCAAGCAGTTACTGAGGTCCCGAGGGAGATGGCTGAGCTGGCTGGCCTCGTCTTTAACAGGGGCTCAGGACTGGGCCGTTGCTGTCACTCTGATTAGACGCCCACCCTGGGCGTCGGTCGGGCCAGGCGACCCGTGCCAAGGCAAACATCATGCATGAGCTCACTGATCTGAGACGGCAGTTCAGATGTGCTATCTGAAATGTGGACTTTGGACTGAGAACTTAACCGGAAAAAAAAAAAAGTAAGCATGAAATCTTGAAACAAAAGAAAACGTTAATGTGAACCATTTCACTTTATCTTAGAGTTGCTCAGATCCAAACATTGCTCATGGAAAAGCCAAGGTTTAAACGGGCCCTTTGGGAAAGAAGTAAAATGGGGGATTTCCAGAAGTGGATAAGGAGGTTAGAGTCTGTAGGACGTTAAAATTTTAAAAAGGAAAAAAAAAAAACGGTAAACACCAGCTGCAGAAGTTGATGTGAACGCTGACCCAAGGGGGTTGGCGCACGCAGCCCACCTTCCTTCGGCTTGCCAGGATTCAGTTTCACTTCGGTTGCTCCATTTCCTTTTTCTCTTTTTTGGTTGCCAAGGGGTAGTTGGAAAGTGGGGAGACAGCCTGGTAAGGAGGGCAGCAAAGTGTCCTGTTCTGCAGATAGCAGATCCTAGAGGGCAGCTCCCCAGAGGCAGCAGGCATGCCTAGGGACACCAGCGCCTTCTTGTGTTTTCAGGGCACAGAGCCATATTCTTCCTCCATGTACTTGTCAATATTGGGTGAAGGGTGTTAGGTACCTGTGCAGAGAAATGAGTCCTGGATGATAAATTGAGACC
This sequence comes from Smutsia gigantea, assembly GCA_032199065.1. NCBI lineage: Eukaryota > Metazoa > Chordata > Mammalia > Pholidota > Manidae > Smutsia > Smutsia gigantea. Next base: position 203,389 of record JAVSCE010009863.1, read on the forward strand.
AGACCTCGGAGAACTTTGAAAGTGAGAAAATTAGGACCTTATCCTGCAGGTGAATGTAGAGAACCACCTTCAGATCTCAAGGGATCTATCTTCTCATGAGGGAGACAAGCAACTGCCTAACAGGTGAATTGCAATGTTCCTGGACCCTACTGGGAGAAGTATGAGTTGCTCTGATAACAGAGTGAGGACAGGACTTCCTCTGTGGCTACGAAAAGGAGAAGGCCCAGGTTTGTGGTGATGGAGCCTAAGTTTAATTTTGGAAATGTTAAGTTTGAAGGGTCTGTAGATGTCAAGTGGCAAGGAGAAGCAGGCAGTTGAAATTTGGTGAGCGATTCCAATCTAGAGCTCAGACCAGGAGAGACAGCTACAGGCATAGGTGGAATTAAAGCTCTGGGCAGACATGGTCCCTCAGGGAGAGGATAAAGAGAAATGAAAGGGTCTGGAATGGAGGCTTCATGTGAACATTTAAAAATTGGGTAGAGAAGGATGAATCAGCAAACAAAAATAAGGAAGCCTGTGGTGTCCGCTCATTAACCACTATTCCCCAGAACCAAACCTGGTGCTTCGCACAGAAGGAGTAATCAATAAACAAGCATTTATTGACTTAATAAATACGTCATCTGGGCTCTCTTTCTCCAGGAAGGGAAACTAGGTTTGTGTTAATCAGCTATTGCTTTAACAGTGCTGTATAACAAGTGACCCCAAAACGCAACAACTCTCCAGGCTTCATACCTGGCTCAAGGCTGTTCCATGTCCCTGTTGGGGGCTGAGTCTGGGGCACCGCATGACCTTCTGCATGCTTTCTCATGGCACCCACCCAAATTTCAACACCATGTCATAGACACAGCCAGATGCAAGAAACAGGTAGTAGATGAGAAAGGGTATAAGCACGAGCGCCAGAGCCTGAGGAATTTGGGTTCACATCTTGATTATACCACTAATAGAGGCATGAACTCCATCAAATTACCTCATCTACTTAAGCCTCATTTTCCTCACCACTATGATGGGTAAAATAATAGCTACTTTTAGGAGTTTGGGGATTAAACATAACACACGTGAAGCACCTAGGACATTACTTGACACATGAAAGGTATCCAATAATCAGTAGCTACTGTGTCCTGTGACCTTGTCCTCTGACCTCGGCACTGCATCTAGAAGCTCCACTACACCAATCAGAGCTCCTCCTGCAGCTCAGTGGGAAGGCCCACCTGAGACACGACCTCCAAGATGTCCCCAGGAATGGAGAAGGAGAAAGAGAAGCTAAAAAGGAAATGCTCTGGCAGAGTCCAATCCAGCCATTAAAGACCAAATATCTCCCAGACTTGCTGGACCTGCTGATTAGTTTTTATCTGTTCTAGACCCACACTTTTGCTTGAAGCATCCTTACAAGAAATCCTCTTGCTTCACAGGCCCAACCTTTAGTTCTTCTGACTGTGTCTTGAATGAGACCAAAATATTAAAGAGGAATAAAATCCTACAGGCAGACAACTTTTCCAAATGTTACTCTTCCCAAATTGCACTTGAACTAGACCTTGGCCTGAAATGCAATATCCAGAGCTTCCTTTATAGCTTGTGAGGCCTTGTTCTGAAAATGCTTATGTAAAGATGAAGTGTTCATAAGATCCAAGGAAAGTTCTGGTATCAGCTCGGGGCTTATCCATTGAAGCCTATTTTCTCTTGTCCTTACCCACTATTTAGTAAATTACCAGTACAGCAATTAAAGAAACAGATGATAAGTGTTATCATCATCTTGATTTCATGACTGTTCAATATATTTGTCGTTAGAGATTAAGAGAAGTATTTCTAGTATTCAGCATTCTTTCTCAAATCCTCAGGAACAGATTTAATGTGACATTAATTCATTCATTCCACAAGTATTTATTGAGTACCAACATATGTAAGTCACTATGCTGGGGCCTGGGAATTGAGCAGTAAATAAATTTGCAGCCACTGTCCTCAGGGAGTGAACTAGGAAAGGAAACAGAGGCCCAAAGAGTCTAAATTTGGCCAAAGTCATACCACAAGTTTGAGCTGAAATGAGAAGGTTGTATATCCTAACGGGACCAGCTACATAATTTGCAAATCTGGTATATGAATTTATGGGGCCCTTGTCCAAAAATCAAGAATTTCAAAACATCAGCAGCAGAGCATTAAACCAAATTCAGGGTCCTTCTGTCTCATGGCCACACAGCTGGCCCTATTCTTCGGATCATGTTTTTTAAATCAGTTTCTACTAATTCCATAATTAAATGAGCATGAAAGAAAGAGGGGTTTGTTACAGAGTAAAAAATGGAACCACCAGGGATACCTAAGATAAAGAACAAACAGGAAAACTTGCATATTGTATTTCTGTCAGCCACCTGTTGTCAAAGTTACAGGCTTAGAGAGAGCCCTGCCGTGATAAACCCTTAGAAGCAGAGCAACCCAGTTTGAATTTCTGAATGCTTCCAACGCACACAAAAGAGTTAGGCTTTGCAAACACACTTGCTTGTCTGTGTACAAATTCTTAGGGAAAAGACCTTACGTAAATGGCCAAACCAGCCCAATGCAAAAATGATCATACACTGGGGTACTGGCAGGCTCTGCCCTGTTTTCTGCCAGGGATGCATCCCAGCCTCATTCACCCTACAGGAAGGCAAAGCTTTCTTTTTTTTAACTTCACAGCTGCCTTGTTTGACTTGAGCTAGTATGTGGGCTGCACGGTGGCACGGCTGCATGGTGGCATGGCTGCAAGGCTGCAGGAGAGCAGAGACGAGACTGGAGGGGTGGCAGTGCCGAGGACAGAGGCTGAGACGGCTGCAGGGGGCAGGGAGGCCCAGAGGCAGAGACCAAGAGCTGCGTGCAGACTCGCTCTGAGTGGACGGGATTCTAGTGATTGACCTGCCACCATGGGAATCAAGTTGGGTATAAACCCTTTCGCCCCAAGAACGTTCCCTTGTCATTTTTCAGTCTCATTGAATCCATACTGAACTTGCCCAGGGCTGAAACCCATTGGCAAGACACCCTGGTTCATCCCTCCCATCCCTCGTCAACTGGCTGAATGCTGCTGTTCCCGCCACAGGCCGTCGCCATCAGTGCGGTCACTGCACCTTCTGGACGGGTGTTGCAAAAGACAGTGTATGAACAGAAAATGTGAGGTGGAATGGGGCCAATGGATTGGGAGACAATTGCCACTGAAAGACAGTATTTACTCACAGATCCCAAGAGGCAGGAGGGGACACGCGCTATGCCAGGAGGAGGGGACCTGGGAAGCAAAAGAGTTGTCAGGAGGGAAAGACAGAAGGAAGCAACACGGTGGAGAGCCTTTACTTCGGTTCTGGTGAAGGGACAGGGTGGGCAAGCAGGGCCAGCAGGATCCAGATTCAGATTGGCTAGTTTAAATAATGTCAGGGCTCTGGGGCATAGGGGCGGTCCCTGGTCCTGGGCAATTAGGGTGGGGGGTGGGGGGATGGAGGCCCAGAGTGAGGGCCCCAAGGAGGAGGTGGGGGAGGGGCTGGGCTCTGGACTGGTGGCTTTGCATTTGAAAAGCACGAGCTGCTGGGTGAGTTCTTTACTATCCCCAGGAACTGGCTCCTCTGGACAGGGCAGTCTGTCCACAGTCCGCAAGTCTCCAGATGTCAAAACATCAGAAGACAGAAATAAAGGCATGGTTAATTCAGGACAGAAGCCACTTGGATAGGATGACACGACTCCGAAGGCTGTGGCCCCGGGAGGCGCTGGCCCCCCTTCCTGGAGCCCTCTGCAGAAGCAGGACACAGCTGGGCAAAGAAGGGCCACTGCCGCACCATTGTCTACTCTCTGCTGGAGTGGTGACAGTGCCCTGCGGCCACTACCTCACAGATCCTTAGCGGAAAGGCTGTCCTGCACTCTCTCAGCTGTCCCTGTCTTTAGGACGCAGATGGAAACCCAGGGGACTGGGCCAAAGAGGAGGTCGACAGCCCTCCCTCCAGGCCTTGCCCCGGCCACCCACAGCTGTCTCCCGAAGGCAGTTCCCTCCAGGATGCTCTCTGGTGCCCACTGTGCCCACAAGGTCACAGACGCTCTGGGACCTACATGGGGTGATGCCTGCACCTTCCCAGTGACACACAGGCTCGCACACAGTGACAACCAAAGAAATTAACGAAGAGGCACCTCACAGTCACCAGAGCCTGATGGTACAAACAGACCTCCCTCCCCAGGGCTGGCTGTCCACCGGGAGAGCGTACCTCGGGGCTCAGTGGAATAGGTGAAGGTACAAAGCTATCCTTTGTGTTATGTTTTCTACTGTAGAAATGACACTGAGTTCTCTAAACCAACCTCTCCGGGTCCCTGGGCTGGAATTATTATTCCCAGAAACACCAGGTATTGTTTAGTCCTTTTTTGTACACTTTATGTGTCCTTCCATTACTGGAAAACCTGGACTGGATCGCTGACAGAAGAACCAAGTGGCACTTGAGGTCTTGGAAGGTGGAGGTTTATTTTACTCAGAGGGGAGTCCTCTCCAAAGGTCTGAGTCCCGAGGACAGCAGGGCCATGCCTTTTAAACATTTACTACAAAGCTAAGGCGGGATTCATCCCCCAGGCTATTAGGTCACTATAGGTGTAGTCAGGATGCTAGTTATATTTTAATCCATTTCTGTAAAGGTTACCCTGGTACCGTATTATAAACTAATGGACTTCCATGAATATGATCAACAAGCTGTTCCATACCACTGAGTCCCAGTGTTGGGGGGATACATTGTTACATTGTTTCAATCTCAAGTATCTGTTGAAACCCTGTTTCCTTGGCTTTCCCACTACACCTGCCAAGAGGGGGAGGGATCTGAGAACTTTCTGAGTATTTCCCTGTCACTTCCAGGTGTCCAGCACGGCTCCAGTCTTGCAGGACTGTGTCTCCGTGAAAGGAGGGCTCTATCTCCCAGGGAGGTAAACTGAAGCACCAGGAATAAAATCAGCCTAGTGAGAGTCAAACCGTGAACTCTGCACGTACATGATCCCGACACTGGGCACGCCCGGGTTGAGGGCACAGATCCACGTCCTCACAGCCCTCCGCGCACTCAAGAAGGCTGAGACCACTACTCTCCCCATCTCCAAATGCCTAAAAGAACCCAGGCAGAGCCACTGGGATTAATTTGACTGTGAGAAGCTAATCTGATGGAGAGAGGTACAGGATGGTAAACTCACTGAATACTTATATGGGTAAGATTTTGCTTACTAAATCCTACAAATAATTTCTAATGAGCATCAGATTCATATTATGGGTAGTTGATGGGGAAAAAGAGGACTGAAGAAAGAAGGAAGAAGGATTCAGGGAGAGAAAAGAGATCTGGGTGGACAGAGAAAGAAGCAGAGCAGAGGGCGCTACTGGAGGGGCGGCGGGGGGCGGCGGATCGTCTGGGCCCCCCACTGCACCTCCGCTGGCTTTGCCAGCTCTGTGAGATGCGAACTGACCAGAAAGCCAAAGGCTGTCAAAAGTGACTCACAATGGATGACCTCAGCTGACCCCAGGGAAGCTGTCTGCCGAGCGAGCCCTGTCAGGGTTCCCTGCCCGGGAGCACCCCAGAAACACTCTATGAATCCTGGGATGCCGGAGGCTCCCACAGATTTGCTGAATAAGAAATTCTGGCATAAGGGCCCGGACATCTGCATTTTCAAGAACCTCTGAGGGGCCTACAGACCCAGACCCCAGGCCGCACACTAGCCCTGGGCTGGAGACTCGCTGTCTGCCTCAAAGGAAACTTTCCTCACACACAGTCTCTGCTCCTTTGAAGTAGATTTCATGTCATATAACCAGTTGTTTTTTTCCTGCACAATTTTTCTTTTTAGCAGAAATACTCATCCAGGCCTTGGCCCCCAAAGAATGACCCTCAGAGGCCAACTCATTCAGGGCTATCCCATCTCCCTCCTGTCTTCCTCTAAGTTCACATCCTAATTATTCTTTCAAAGTGACCTCCCAGGCCCTGCTCAGCATATTCTCGCTCCATATTATTAGTGATTCCAAATCAGGGTTTGGAATTAGACCTACTGGGTCTTTCACACATCACCCCTCCCCGGCTCTCGGCCCTGCATGCCCCGTGCATGCTGTGTCTCCCACCCATGGGCCCTCAGGCATCTCAGAATAAATCATTCTACCACACGGGGCGACATGAGCTTGGAAAGTCTACCATGGACATTGCATTGCGGCCTGAACAGCTCTATGTAAAGAAATGCAGAACCGGACTGATGCACGGTGTCCTCTGGTCCCCGCAGCTTCCTCGCAGGCTCAGCTCATGACCCAGGGTACTTCAAGGGAAAAGATGGTGTGGAGTCAGAGGTCCGGGTTCAGCCACTAGGAGAGCATGTGGCACATCATAGGGTCCTTGAGGGAGTCCGTGAATCAATAAGAGAAGGTCTTGCTGAGATACTTTTCTCCTCCTTGCTTCCCAAAGTACATGCCTGATGGACAGCCTTCCCCCCACCCTGTTCAGGCCAGGAGAGAACACGGAAGGAAGACCCAAGGGCATTCAGGTGAAACGGAGGAAAAGACAACCCCCCCCAGACAGGGCAGGAGTCAGGGCAGATGGCTAACCATCAACTGCTGGAGCCCCCCCATTCCTGGCTATCACCTTCAGCCATGACCTCCAGACCGCCAGCTCACCCCCACGCTCCCGCCCTTGGCTGGGATTGGTGGTCAAGATCCTCAGAACCCCTGGGGTCCAAGCAGGCTCTGAGCGGGTGCCTCCCCCTCCCTGTTTCGGATGTGCCCGGCACCCACCCTGGGAGTGAGTCAGATAAGTTCCAGAGCAGCCAACGGGGCTGTGGGGCGTTTGTCTAAATACCCAGTAGAAAAGCAGAGAATGTACTTAGTCCAGGTCAACATGGAGGCCCCTTCTCATGTTTTTAAGATTTTGATGATTTACATTTAAAGAATTTTTTGGACAGTGGCGTCGTGAGGAAAACCTCTGTGATTTTGCATTTTTGTAAACATGTGGCCAGGGTTGTACTCATTTTTAGTTGCACATGGGTTGCATGAAGGGTTCGAGCCACTTCTTTGAGAGTCGCGTCAGGGCAGAGTGCCCCAGGTCTTCCCGTGCCAGGCCAGCCCCACGCTCCAAGCACGCGTCCATTCAGCTCACACCTCAGGAAGGGAGGCCCAGAGAGGGTGGAGGACCCTAGTCTGAGCCCCTGTAACCGGTGCGGAATGGAGCTGGGCTCCAGCCTGTGGCAGGCGTGCTGCACACACTGGACACTCAGACCCTCCTTTCAGGTACCAAGCTTCAGGCAGCCTGTGTGCTTTCTCCCACCAGGCCGGGCCAGCCACGCCGTGTGCCCAGGGCCCCGCGCTGGCTTTCCCACCTGCCTGGATGGTGGCAGGGTTTACGCCGGGACCTGGGCAGATTCTGCCTGAACCCGCTCCCCACTCCCTGGGGACAGCGTATTGTTGACTTTCACCAGCACACCACGGCGAGGCACAGGGCTCCCTCAGCCAGCTGGGCCCTGTGAGACCTGGAACTTCTCTGAGGTTCCCTTTCCTCAGCTACAAGGCTGAGATAATAATACCACTCTGGCCTCAGCCTGGAACTGCGATTAGGCTGAAAGGAAATGGGAAATCACTGAAGAACTCCCCCTCGGATCTCGAATGCTCTGTCAGGCCTCACTGAGACAGCACAGGGAGCCCTGGGAGGCAGCAGAGCCCATCCCTGAGCATGAGCGGGAGGGTGGCTGGCTCTCTGCCCACCAGGGGTGGCTCGCCCAGAGCCCTCGGGGGCTTCCGGCCCGGGAATGGGTTTCAGCATGTGTGGATGCCAGGGCCCCCTCCACTGACAGCAGCGTCATCCTTTTATAAAGAATGACCTTTTCCATGGGCACCACAACCTGAAAAATACTGAGAGCCAACTCAGAGTAAGAGGAGAGTGGAGGGCTGGGCAGAGGCCAGGACCTGAACGCAAAGCAGAACCCGGGGCTGGAAGCTTGCTGTTTT